>JAOVVB010250739.1:0-53559 GCA_028570985.1 Heterobranchus longifilis | reverse complement strand
AATACACTTACAGTTTAATATAAAAGATACTGTTTGTTATCATTACCAATAAACAGCACTGACCCATTTCAGAATAAAGGCCCAATAACAGTTTAATGGTAAGCACAATTATATTGACTGTTTTTGTTATATTTTAATTGCAGTTTTTCTAAGTACTCATAATGGCCTTGGGGGCCACAGAGAACCTTTCAGAGGGCCGCATCCGGCCCTCGGGCCACAATTTGCCCAGGTCTGCCTTAGGTATTGTTTATTAAAGCTGGAGTGCAGGGGACCCCCGGTAGCTCACCTGGTAGAGCAGGCGACCCATAGGCTTTCGAGTCCGACTTGCGGCCCTTTGCTGCATGTTGTTAAGCTGATGCTGTCCAAGTACCATCTGAGAAGCCGTCATTAGAAACTGTTTGGAAAAGGGCAGGCACTTTAATGAAATACCTGGCAGGTGATTAGATGAACCATCTGTCTATCAAACTCGTGCAGAAAAGCCTTCAGTGCCGTTCTTTGCTCTTCTTTCAATTAAGAAATATTCTCCAGTTCTGATATAATCAATGCTATTGCAGTATCATAGCATCTATGCAGAGCCGCCATTGTTGTTTTGAACAAACACCTAAACCACGGCCAGACCCAAATGATTTTACTGCAGCCTGGCAAGATAGATTGGTGCAATCGCGTAATTTTGTGAGTGGGACTCCAGCTGCCATGCAAGGTAAGCCCCCCTCTGGCAAGTGAGAGTAATTACACAAACAGCGCCCGTTTCTGCCATACTGGGTAATACAGGTAGCCGGACGTAACAAAAGTCAGAATAAGCAGCTGAACTGTGAAGAACTGTATGTGAGTGAGCAAGATTGGTTGATGGCATTTTGTGTTCTGCTCATGTAACAATGTTGTTGTGGAGTTAATAAACTACTTGTTCTGAGTACAAATAAGCTGTATCTGGTGCGCCAGCTGGATGTCGCCACAGACACCACAACTACTACAAAACATTGTGCTTTGGGTTTAAATAAGGACATTTTTGTTATGTTTAGACAACAAAGCTATGTTAAATTTAGGAAAAACATTTTTGTTTGGGTTAAAATAAGGACGTTTGTCATGGAAATTAATGTAAGTAAATTACGTAAATAACCAATATCAACGGTTAAGTTAAGATAACTCAACCCACTTCTCAGTCTTTATACTACGTCTCCTCACTTCCAGAGCAGTTGCTCTGAGCATGTATTATTGACATGGGTGGGTTTACAGTTGAAAGCCTGGTGCGACAACATGGAGATAATATGAGAAAAGCAATAAATGTGTTGTGATACCATGCAGAATGATTTAACAAATTCATATGCCATTTCGTGAGACCAGACTGTTTGATCAAAACATAAACAACTCACCAACTGTCATCGCCGTTAGATTCAAATATTGCTAAATAATGATTGGTGCACGGAAGTATGTGACCTCACCTACTTCAAACAAGTGAAAATTGCACCGAGAAAAACACAAATACAGAAATCTCCCGCGAAATAACCAAAACTGTTCTAACTGTAATAATTCAAGGTTTGCCTGTAAATGTTATTGGTGGAAAAACCTCTCACACCATCATGGCTTTCTAAAATAAAATCTTCAGCAATACTATTTCTGTGCAGGATTTTTCAGGTGGGTTAGATTGTTCAAGAAACTGGATGATGCAGGTCATTTTGTAGGTTTTACAGACTTTGACCTCTGAAGCTGCTGGTTAAACTCATTCTTATCAGTGGTCAATACTGACTGGCCATTTCCCAATTTTTATTGAAAGGCCAATGTCAGCCTGGTATATTGGTCTAATCCCACCACATGCATGCACGCACACACGCACACACACACACACCTGCTCTTTTCTTCTTTTACAGCATGTGCAACACAGTCACAAACTCTTTTCATCACTACCTCCAATGGCTTTAGCTTTGGTCTCCATCCTTCTCATTAGCCAGCACTGGGAAATGAGGATTCAGTAAAAATACAGAGCGTCATTAAACATTGTAAACTGTACACTTGGAATGGTAAAAAAAAAATAGCCCTGTAAAAGATCTGGAAGAGCGCCAGGGAACCTATTTAATTCCTCCAGCTGCTGGTGTGAGCTCCTGCAACAAATCACCCATTCTACAGGTCTAATTTGTAAAAGACAACAACGTAAAACATATACAGAGCGTAAAATGTCTGCTGAACAAAGGCGCTGAGATATATGAGACTTGGTGGAAATTATACCTGCCAGATTAGTGATTCTACTCTCTTGTGATGTGATCAACCCACAACACAGTGAGGATGTAAAATGTAGATAACATTGTTGAGTTAAAGTAAATGAACAAATAAATGCAATGGTGATTAAATGGAAGCCTAAGTATAAAAGCCAACAAACAAGTAAAGATGAAAATATCGTACAGCTGATGAAAGTTAAATATTTGGACAGTGAGTTAAATTTAGTCCTTTCTAGTGCTGAATGAATATTAATGAGATTTCACACAAAAAAATGAATAAAAGAAGAGACTCCCAGCTTGTGTTTTTTAGGTTTTATGGCTCTCCTCTTTTCTTTACTTTCCAAAAATGAAAATCAGTCAGAACTATTCAAACATGTGGACATTCCTGTACAACAACAATGGCAAAAAGAGCATAAGAAAATGTCGTTTTGACATTTCCAAAACGTTACATACATCTGACAGGGTGAATGAACGAAGACAGCATGAAGAAAATGCTATTTTGAGTGGACATAAATAGTCTCTTTGTGTGCACTTTAAGCTGACGTGATTGGACCACAGACAGATCGGAGCACTCAGGAAACTCGACCAGAGTATTTAGCTTGGAAGGTTGAGGCGAGACTGCCAGAGTGCTCGGAGAACCAGCTCACCTCACCCAGCCTCCCATAAATTCTCACCCTCTTCAGTCCCTCGCAAACTGCAACGCCTTATCCATATTCCACATTTCAGTGGAGATGAGATTCTCGGTACAGAACTGTGGCCTAATTAGAAAGTTATGTGGGTGTGATGTCAAAGTGCAGTACAAGACCCCGGAAAACAGACCAGGGGACTGAAAATAGGCCCGTGGACAGCGGTCCCTTCAGTGCCGTTACAATAAAGTCCGCTCCCGAGAGCGTATTTTCAAGTCTGCCATTCGTCTATTTCACATTGTTTTTATTTTCATTTAAGTGAGGGCACAGTAAAACTTGAGTTGCCTCTTACCCCTCAGAACTCTTTATTTCAGACATATTACCTAAATCACTGGAGGTACGTTGGAAAAACAGGACACCCCATAAAACCCTGAAAAAGGCCTCCTGTTTTAACATACTCAGGGGGAACTGAATCAGACTCTGTGAAAAGAGCACTTGTGTCGGCTTGAAAGACAATGCAACGGGACAGGCAAAGTTCAGGAGCATTTTATTATCCTTTTCTGCCTTTTTTCAACAGATTGAGACCATTTGGACTCAGGAAGGAGATACACAGTAAATTGTGACTTGAGACACAACACAAGCAAGCCATAGTTCCCTGTTACTTCAGAATATGACACATTATTTCCTTCCAGTAAGGCTGCAGTTCTGAGGTTTAAACTGGTGGGACGGGGAGAAACAGGGGCGAGGGGTGATTGGAGCTTAGGGAACCTTTAGCTCAACCTTCAATTTTGTTGATTGACAGATGGGGCGACCTGTGACCTTTTTATCTTGTTATCAGTGATCAGACGGAGCACAGAGGAGGAGTGGGTGAGGAGGAGACAAAGAAAAATAAAAGTACATTAGGACGGTCAATATGACATCATGCAGGTTGAAGGACTTCTCAACTCAATCTTGTAAAGTGCTTTACAGATTTACCAGATTATTTTATCATTGCATATTTATGGGATTTGACATATGTGCACAAAGTATATGTGTTCCCGGCTTCAGTAGGTTCAGAGATCAGAGTATAGTGCAGGTCATTTACCTGGATTTTCACTCTGAAATTTGGCAAAGGCAACAACGGATACAGCCAAATGTTACCATCCTTCCAAGGTGAACAAATATGGTTTAACTCACTTAAAACAAAACTCCACACCGTTTCAAAAATTACATTAATTTATTTCACAAACTCAAACGTGTTCCAAACATGGTTCTGAATTAACGTTGTAACATTGTATTGTATTTTTTACCCAAACCACACCCACATTAACCAGCCTCTGAAGCTCCCAGTGAGGCGGTGCCAAGTCTCTTTAAAATAATTAAATACAACCCAAAACTACAATAAACACTTTCATATATATTAATTTGGATACCAAAGTATAAAATATGGTCAGAATTGAACTCAAAAAGCAAAATTAAATATTTTCTTCAGACAGATGCTGACTGTCCTTCCCCAAAATACGACCCCATAAGCAGCTCATTACAACCCATATTTATGCTTATTGTTAGGTGGCACCCTCTAGTGGCCATAGTAATTATGACGGGAGAAAAGCAGGAAGTCATGTAACAAATGTACTTTTTCTAAACCTAAACTTTTTATTAACAAGTATTTTTGGTGCCTAAACCTATAACCAAACTGCGACTATTTCACAACGTCAGCCACGTGTTTGAAACTGCGACTGTTACGTTTAGGTATGAGGACGTGTTGATCTCCTGCCACCGGTAGAGCTGCTAATTTAGGAAACGCTCCTGTGGGTCGTATTAGGGGATAGAAACAATCGACCTATGTGGTCGTATGTTTGGAGGATTTGTGTGAAAGTGGTTACCACAGTAAGTGGATCATTCTGTTGTCATCAGGTGCAGTAGAGGTTCATAATTGCAAAGTCAGATTTTTAAAGCCTTTAACAGTACATTTATGTAAATTTAGCAGCCATCAACACCTTTTTTTCAGCTTTATTCCTTTTTTGCCCTTTGAATGCCAAGTAAGTGCCTATAATATAAAATACATGACACTATTACCAAGGCGGTTTGGTCCGTGCATATTTCCAAAAGAATTGCTGCACAAATGAAATAAATTCTCTTGATCTTGATCTCTTATGGTTAATCCCATGCAGACGACCTTCCTTATGCATTTGTTTCTAAATTGACATCCTGAACCATACCATTCCTTTGGTCATGTTGGGCCTTTGTTCAACAACGAGAAGCAGCATCAGATCCACCCTCTGAGTCTCAGTGCATCAGGCGAGCGGGGACTCTCTTGTTTCATGCGGTAACTATAAAACATGCCCCAAGTACTTGCAACTATTCTGCTCGAAGCCGCAGCCACAGTATTCCCCCTGAAACGCTTAACAAGGGACAATTACAAACTCGTTGCAAATTATGGCGACGTGCATTTGGGAGTTGTCAGATGGCTCAAGTGGTTTTAAACACGTTCAAAGCTGAAGGGGTTTTAAAATATTGCTATTTGTCTAGGCAGCAGTGCTGAGGAATGCTATAGCTCAGGAATGCTCGGATCACTGTCAAAGAGTGTTATATGATTTAACAATAGAAAAGCTGTCTGGCATAGAAATATTAATAAATAAATTCTCCATAACGTCGTGAAACAGTTTGAGCTTTGATGTAAATCATTGAGTGCACAAAGTCACAGGAGCTAATCAAATCAGGCAACCTTTCACTCACTTATCACATTTTTTGGCCAGCACTTCATGCGCAGATAATGGATTCCGGTGTGAAAAGAATGAGATCGATATTTTTTATTGCCTGGTGAGATGTTCCTAACCACATTAAAGAAACCCTCCGGTGTCACAACTTAACCCCTCGCTGGGATGATGTGATTTGTTCTCCATGCATACAGTCGCAATCTGGTAGCCATTTTTTTTTTTCCCATCTGCTTAGTGCATGGCGGGTAAGGAATCTAACATTGATAAATTGTTATTAGATGAAGATGGATTTGATTCTCTTCATCTGACTGCCTCATCTTAAATCATCTCCAAAGAAGCATGAAAAATGATTGGTATGCATCTTATCCTGCACATCTGACACGTTCACATATACACCTTTACTGTGAATCCACTTTTTTTCATTACACACACACACGCAGGCACGCACACACGCAGGCACGCATGCACACACACACACGCACACGCACACACACAGAGTAAGGCCATAGCTAACATGCAGCAGATGCCCAGGCTGTGGGAGAGTGCAGAGCCAGCGAGCTGCAGAGGGAGGAAGTCAAGTGTAGTGTTTTTTACTCTCCTGCCATGCCACTTTTCTTTATTTTTTTTTCCAGCTTGGCCAGTCCTGTTGTGGCCCGTGATGCAGGGTCCCAAGGGCCCGGCGGTGAAATAGTAATATGGACCATCTGACACCTGTCAAAACAGCCCTGTTAGTTGAGCGTCAAGCCCTGTCAGCTTGCAGAGGAAAGTGCTACGCAGCCTCTCAATTTCCCCCCTCCTTTCCCCTAAGTCTCCCTCTCTCTTCCTCTCCCCTGCTCCTCTCTCTCTCTCCAAAACTGGCTGACTCTCCCTCTGCATCCATTTCCCTTTCACTCTTGAATCTCTCACTAATTCCTTCACTCTTTCTTCCCATCTCCCATTCCTCATTTTCACACATCTTTCTCATGCTCTGACACTCTACATTGCCCATTTATCTCTGTCTTTCTTACTCTCTGAATATATTCACATTGCAGATCTGCATGCTCAGATTTCTGCTCATATTATCATCATCATCATTCCAAATCATACAGTATAATCTAGGACTCAAGTCACATCTGACACCAATATGAACTAACAGTGAGGAAGTTGCATTTGTTTCTTTACTATTTCTCTGAAACATACTGTGATTATCATATGTGTCTTCATGTGCTCTGTGCAAACAGGCTCAGTCAAGCTGCTCAGGGTGCCAAAATTACAACAATGCTCTCAAGCGAATGATGTAACATTTACTTGTCATGGCAACACTGGCAAATTCAGATTTGATACGAGTGGCATGTGAGATGCATGCATCGGAATGTGATTTAATAAACAAAAAAATACATTTGTTTTAATATCTAGAAAAGGTGTCATGTTTGATAGAGAAAAATATCTCCCTTTTCCTTTCGCCTTTCCCTTCCTCCTCATCTTACCACATCTCACTAACATTAATACAACAGTAATACCACACAGAGTACAACAGTTTTCCTATACTGTGCTGCTACTCCTTTCCTTGTATGCCAGCAGATCCAGAGATGCAGCAGTGGAAGTGGAGAGGGAACATCAGGTTCAGCGCCATGCTAGGGAACACGTCCTGTCACGGTCTGTGGCAGTTCAGCTCAATTCAATTACTATCAGCCCTATCTGTTTACATTGGATGTTTGCAATTGCTTTCCCAGTGTGCAACAGGAACTGGGCAGGGGGGGATTTAGTTTGTGTGGTCTACCTTCTCCTGTGCCCCTAAATCATTTTGTATTTGATCTAAATGAAACAATAGAAAAAGGGGAAATTCATATTGCATCGTGGTAGATTTGTAGGCAAACAAATTTGCAGATGCGTCGTTCAAAATGTCAATAAGTGTTTGGATGGTAAAATGAAGTACATTCTCATTGTCAGTAAAACAGATGTTCTGATACAATCCTAAACTGCGAGGTTGCTTTGTACCGTTTATGTCACTCAAATAAATGTTTTTAGGAAGCAATTTATCTCTTTTACCTGTCTGGGCAATGAAGTAGTCAAATATGTTGTTTTTAGGTTAATGATGGGTCTTGCGTCTGTGACTCAGGAGGTAGAGCGGTCATCCTCTAATCAGAAGGTGGTTTGATCCCCGGCACCTGCAGTCGACATGTTGAAGTGTCCTTGGGTAAAATACTCGACCCCATAATACTCCTGTAAGTGTCTGCGTGAATGTTTATCTCCCCTGATGAGCAGGTGGCAACTTGTGTGGTAGCCTCTGCTACACCAGTGTATGAATGTGTGTGTGAATCCTGGCTTGTGTTGTAAAGCGCTTTGAATGCTAAACGCTATATAACTGCAGTCCATTTACCATTCTTTTTTTGTGAGATGGAAAAAAAAGGGAGGTCATCAAAATGATTGTAGCTGGGTGCAGTTGTTGAAAAGAAATAGTCAAGAAAAGAAACAAGAAACAAACCAGCATGTTCCTCCTCTGCTTTTCATGTCCTATTAAAAACATACCCCTGGATAATCTCTCATATCCTGCCTATTAAAAGAAGCCGAGCCGGAGCTGCCACCACAGAAACTAAGGGCAATTGTTTCCAGTGTAAAGTCATTAGAACTCATAATGAGTCTCAGGCAGATGATTCCAGTGTCCTTTCCTTTTCAAGTTGCCCTTCCTGGTCAACAGTGACTGAGGAGTAAATTATTGCACTGATTCTAGTCCAGAAAAGACGGATCTTCCCTCCTGGATATGAAATTCAATACAAGAATTCAATAGCTAAAATATTCCGCCGTGGATAAAATGACGATAATATTGACAGTATTTTCTGTGACCTAGGTTGACTTTGAGCAAAATCCTGCACTTGATTGGATTTTTCTGTGGCATTGATCATGACTCACATGAGGCATGCTATTGAGGTTTTCTGCTTCTAATTCAAGCGCTGCCTGAAGCGCCAGCAGCTAATGTTGATGTGTTTATGTTGCCTTGCCATTTTTCTTTTGTGTCGGCTCCACAGACAATGAGCATAAGAATACGGTGGTACTTGCGGCAGCGGAATGGTTTGAGCGCCCGACACGTGCTGTCAATTTGTTCATAATGTGATCTAATAAAGTCTCTGTTACGGAAAGGACAGTTATGTTCAATGTGGATTATTTTATAACAGCAAAAAAACGCTCCTTTGCAGCACACCTATTCGCTCTTTTTCTTTAATTCTCTAACAAAGTGACCCAAGGGCTGCAAATGTCCCCCATTAATTAAAGCAGAATGGGTTGTGGGAGAACTGCCGCCTGTTCCTGAGCACCAGCTAAGGGGAAACAGTCTGCGTTAGATTGAATGTAATTGCCTTGGTTAGACACACCAAGAACCATATGAGAGTTTTCACTTCCCCTGCTCCCCTCTTCTCCACAACAATAACCCCACTCTGCTGCTCCGTGAGAAGATATTATCTACAATCTATAGCCTAGTTACATTTAAGTACTTGCATTTCTACGTCATGATAATGGACCTTGGCATTGAGATGTACGAGGTGTATCTGATCCAAGTGGCTGGGCTGATACAGAGATGGCTGAAGGAGTGTGGGATGGGAATAGATCCTGGCTAGCTTGGCTGACGACATTATAGCAGAGATAAAAATAAACAGCCCCCTGCACAAGTGTTGGGGAATAATAAGCATAACCCCAATCAAAGTTAATGATGTCGTATTAAACAGCATTTATTGAGAGAGAGGGGGAGACAACAGCTGTGACATCTTGCATTCAGAGGAGAGACAGTAAACAAGATGCGGAGGTTAGTGGCATTTATAGGCTCACGAGCAGATGATGGTGAAAGTGGGCGTGTTGTTGAAGAGTCAATGAGACTCCAAGGGATGCCGGGGAGAGATTGTAAAAGTTCTTTGCTCCATAATAATGAAAACATGCAGGCTAAGTTGTTTTTTTTATTCAGTCATACATCCAGCCGTACTTTATTCTATCTTAACTTTTTTTTTTAACAAAAGCCTCCTGTAGGTGTTGCACATTAGCGTTTTGCTACAAACACTTAAAACAGTTAATCTTGTTTTTGTACACAAATGTATCTTACAATTCTAATACTACTGTGATATCCATGTCAAATAAAATGAACTAAACTAAACAAGCCTGCAGGTTATCTGTTTCCTGCTTAACATCAGTTGTTAAGAATTAAGATCATTCATAATATTCTGAAGTTATGTCTCATGAAAAGTGACCCAACAAGCCACGTAGAACCTTTTTTCCAGGGCATAAATACCTGTTTGTGTATATTTGTGTGTGCAACCCACATACTTTATGATCTCCATAATGTTTTATTAAGATTATGCAGAAAAAATGCAAATGAACTGATTCCAGAGAGAATTCCAACCAGAGAGAGTGTTTATACTATTACATTTTTCAGAGTAAGTATGACTAAATGCCTCTTAGTCAAATGGCGCCACTATGCTCTGAATGCACACCAGTTGTGTGTCCTGATCTCTGTTCCCCTATCCACGCTGCTATGTCTGCACATCTCTGGAGCAACTGGGGTGGCCCGCCCTGGCGGCCTGACGGGGAGGAGGGGGAGGCCTTAGGACGGGGAGGAGCAGCAGAGTTGATTTTGGCTCGAGCCACAGATTTCTGAGAGGAGTCGGTCCTTTCCGTTTCTCAGCGATACCTGGCCCATGGACACAGGTGATGAGGCCCCAGACCAGTGTTCTTGGCCCATACAGTCCAAAAGAAACAGGTGGCACTAGATATTTTCTCACTTGTTGGGCTGTGGCTTCCTATTGGCCAGAAGAAAGCATTTATTAAGGTGACTCAGCCACTCATAAACAGCTATTAGTAAGGGATTTTCTCCAGCTCAGATTCGGCTCGGGGCTTAGCAAGCTGGGGGACGAACGATGATGTGGCAAGCGAACGACTTTCCACCTATTACATCATCGTCGAGGCACTCTGTGATGACCCCTTTAGCAGGATGGTCCGAAATAACAAGGTCAAAAAACAATATGGCTTCTTAGCGCAGAAGTCAACTCTTCTCAGCCTTGTGTCTTTGCTTCGCAGACAGTCCCAGAGATTGTGCTTTGGGGTCCAATCCAAGGTCAGCCACAAAAATGCCCGACTAGGGAACAATCCAACAATTTAATGTCAGCAGTCTTTTCCTCTTACTCCTCAACCTCAAAGGAGAAATAGTGTGAATTTTGCTACATCTACAGTCTTGAGTTCTCCTCCGACGTCAGGTTGAATTGTTTCCAATCCTGAAATAGTGTACCTCTCTACCATATCCCATTACCTGTCAGTTTCTATTTCACTTTTTGAACGGGAAGGCATATTATTTTCCACTTTAATGGCATGATCTCTCAACAGTGACTGTCAGCAGCTTGGAACATGGTTTTCACTTTCGCAGCTTTGTCCTTGCTTCAGTGGACAGAACAGGCTCCGTTGAAAAACTGTCGAAAAAATAAGTGTAAGAGCTGGTTAACAGCTGTATTCAGTGAGGAAAAGGAAAATGTGGAGATAAGTTGTTATTTTGTTTTAAGTTTTCTCTTGGCGCAGTAACACTGACCTCCAAATCTTGTTGATGCATAAAAACACAGAATTATTGAATTGCTGTGTCTCTGACTTAGAAGATCAAACAGAAGAGGGTAAAAATGTATCGTCAAGAATGACTTGACGTAGGTTAAGTTGAATGTGGTTGTTATATTGTGTTATTATTGTGTTATTATTTGTTTAATGTATACCTCAAATTATCTTGCATTGTCTTTTTTAAATTTACATTCAAATTCAAATAAGTAAATAGAAGTAATTTAGTGAATACAGTCAGTATAAATCCATTAACACTGTTCAGTCTCTACTTAGGCTAATTAAATAGTTTGCTTATTAAGAATTCAATAAATTATGAAACTGTAAAAAATACATTTGTCAACAAACTATCTTTTTTCTTTTCGATTTTGTTTTACTACTCATTTCATGGCTAGTTTTAGTGTGCAGTCAAAGCTGGCATGATTAAAAGGATAGTTTGAAGGTTTTGAGGTGGTGTTCTATGAGGCAGTTATGTGTAGTCAGTGTATTCATTAGACCCAGGTCTGCGCGCCCCCGTATGAAGAATCAGATGAAATCATGACACGGAGCTAAATTGTGCTGCTTGGACCGGGAACATCGGAAAAATGCATTTAGCCACCTAAAAAAGACCCACCTAAGAAAATACATACATCAGTTTAAATGTACGTTATTTTTTATGTTTTCACCGCTGCTGTCAGACAGCACTTTCATTTGGAACTACATTTTCTCAGCCGTGGAACTTCCGTATTCCTACGCACAAGCGCAACTGTGCCACGCATTATATTACTCCGCTTATCAGCTGTTCAGGTCAGGAATCTCTGTTACAAGACTGAAATCAAGCTTCACTTTTCTACATATTTCAAAAATGGTGTGTGCTTGTGTTTTTCTGGGCTGTTCAAACAAAAACATGTCTTGGTCACCATAAGTTCCATTGCGTTGAATGAGATTGGCCTGTGGCTAGTTTCAATAAATACTCTGCACCTGCAGTGATCATTTCTCTGCAGATCATTTTGTCAAACCAAGGCCAAATAAGAAGATAAACATTTACTGAAGAGCAGTACCTACAAGAAATAAAATGATATACAAAACAACCAGTGAAGAAATGCTTACTTACAATCTGCACCTTAGCTTATGCTCTTTCTTGGCAACCAATTTCTACAAAGGTTTCACCTTTCTTTCGCCCGTTCAGCCTCCCTCTGCAGAAGTACTTCTGTATACTCCGATTCATTAAAGTATCCTCTTGTATCCACAGTGAACAGCATTTCATCCTTGCTGTTATAATTACTCATTTTTATTTTCTTCAATTCAATTCAATTTCAATTTATAGTGCCATATCATAACAAAAAATATCTCAGGACACTTTTTCATGTAGAGCAGGACTAGAACAGGCTCAATGATTTTCAAAGTCCCAACATCACCCAAGAGCAAGCGTTACAACGCGACAGAGGCGAGAAAAAAAACTGCCTTTAATAGAAAAAAAAGCCTTTTACTTAAGCCAGAAATCTCGAGCACACCAGGCTCTTGGGCACCATTGTTGGTAATATCAGCAGTAGTAATCCACGGTGGAAGGTGCAGCAATGATCGGGCCACCATGGCCCACATGTCCATCTGCATTTCTTGTATTTGTTTATTCCAGTTGCACCTAAACAGCTGATAAGCACAGTAATATAGTGCCTGGCACAGATGTGCTTGTGCATAAAATGTTGCATCCACCTACAATCTAACCCTAACCCCCGAAAGTTTTTCATTGACAGAAAATCTTAATAAATTAATAAATCAGCCTCTTTGATAGACACTACAACATTTTATAGTTTTGTTCTTCAAGGTACAGTATTGATTACCATGATGGTAATCAATACTGGAACTGCAAAACCACACACATTTGAATTACTAACTTATTGTTGCTTCTGCTGTCTCTTTTATAATTACTGTTATGTTGCACTCTATTCATCATTATACCTCTGTATAAACCTTATCTCATATTAAACAGCAAATATCCACACCAGGACTCTCAGTGCTGCTGCTTTTACTGTTCACAGAGCAAAATCATTGGAGCAACTTGGGTTGACTGCTTTTCTCAAGGACACTGATAGTCATTGTTGACGTTTGGTTCACATATAACCTGTGAAGGTATTCAGACAAGGATACCATTACACAAACCTTCCCAGTCACAGACTCGCTTCCTTCTTGCACCATCTCAACAAATGTCTGAATGGCAGGGACAAGATTCCACAAATCCCCTGTTCCTGTGAATTATTTTTCATATACACATGCTCTATGCATTACTCACTGTAAACATGACCCCAATTTAATGCATCATTTTGCTTTTGGATAGCTGCATTACCGGTTTGTAAACAGATATGTCCCAGTAATGCATGCATTGTTTATATGCAAAGCAAGTGGTGGCAATGATTAGCACGAGGCATTTTCTTTTCCACAGCATGCCATACCCTTCTTATGAGTCACCACAGAGTGCTGGTACCAGTCACTCTACAGTATGTGAAGATATGCATTTCTTTGTGTTGTGCACATGTTTTTGGTAAGAGTCAGAAAAATAATTAAATTGTAATTTGTTATTGGTTTGCTGACTCCAGAAAAAGCAGTCCTATATTATAAGTACTCCAAGCAGAACACACCAGAGGGAGAGGATTTCTGCTCTAGAGATCTTCAACTTTACTTGCCCATCCAACACTGCTAATTAAGAGCCTTTGGTCCCGGCTGCAGTGCTTGTGCTTCTCCACTCTCGCACAAGGCCCTGAGGCTCAGTGGGCATCAGGGGGACCACTGAAGAACTATGTGGGGCAATAGAGCATAGGCTACACACTGACTATGTCACATAGTAGGTCACTGTTTTTACCCAACTGAGCTTTGCCTCTTTATCGGCCCCCAACATCAGGGTCTGCTGGTCACACAAATTAAGGGGCAATTAAGGCATTGAAACAGCAGAGAGATCAAAGTAGTCACTCTGGAGAGTTAAGCACTTTTATAAAGCAGCAATAGCCTGGCTTAATAGGAACCTGACCAATGAAAATACATCATTCTGCTCCCTATTGTTTCCAAATGAAACAAAGAGGATTGTGGAAAATGGATTACTGTTTAACCACTTGAGCTTGCTATTGCAACTTAGTTGTTATTCTCCTACAAGATATGCACACGCACACACTGTTGTTTGTATCGGTGCATAGTTCAATTCAACTTGTCAAAGATGAGAGATTAAAAAGAAAAAAAGGTTGGATGGAATCAAGTCTGCAGAGAATTTCAACAGCTTCAAGCCATCGTTGTGATTCCTGTATCTCTGCTAATTTCCATCAGCATGACAGAGAAAACGGGGAAAAGGGAACAACAAACAACGGCTTTCATCATCTCTCACTTTTGTTTCCTTGCCTTGTGCATGGCAGTAACTCAATGCCAATCTCAGAGCAGTCAAACAATTTCTTCAATGAAATGAGCTTCATGGATTAAAATGCAATTTGCTACAGTTAATGAAAATGCATTCTGTATAAACACAGGAGTGCTTATTGAGTTGGGGTTTGGGAGTGGGGGCTGGCTTTAAACAATGAGAACCAACAGGTCTTTGTAGATAGGCTGTCTGATGTTTGCTGCTCTTGGGAGAAATGAGATAACGCTGGCTAATTTAATTTTGATACGCATTGTAATGTCATGAGAGGTCACTAGGGGGGACTAGGGTGGGGCAGTGCAATGTAACTGAAAAAGCAGGCAAACATAGAAGGAGCCGTGTGCTCTCTGTTTCTCAGCTCCTTCTGTTCTGGTATTTGAAACTGATTTATAGTTCTACGTCGGCTCTGTAGCTTACACCGTTGTGCGCTGGCGTGTCTGCGTCGCTCTGCAGTTACACCACAAAAATGCTAGTTGGTGTTGGGGTTTCTGTGCCACTGTGTTGAGTTTCTTTGTGTACTTCAAACAATTGTGACTGAAACTGAGCGGATCATTTTGGAGTTAGAGCTCATAATTTTTTAACAGTTTTTACTGAAATTACTGCAACGCAGTAAAAGAGAGAAGACGTTGGAGGAGATGGTATGTACGACCATTGATCTGATTGAGGTAGAAGAAGGGTGAATTTTCTGTGCTTGTCCGGGAGAGACACATGCTACCAACTGGACCAATCACAGTTGTTGTGGTCCGTGTCGCCGCGATGTGTAGTTACATTTCTGGATAGATGCATGCCAGGCTATGGCGTAGGGTACGCATCTATGGCATATCTACAGCATAGATTCAATGCAGAACAGACCTTCAGGCCTTGTCTACATGTATATGGATATTTTCCTCCGTTAAAAAAAGACAAGAAAAATGACCTCCGTATTAATAAATATCTACATTAGAACACAAAAACCACTCCAGGCCAGTAAGGGACGATAAAGGCTACATCAACGATACGTCAGATACCAGAGAAGAAGATTCTGAGCAAGGCCAAAATGTAGAGGGAAATATCAGTTTGCAAAAATATCCCTAGCTACATGCAGACAGGGCCGTAGTCCTGCTTCAATTAGGTGGATTAAGCACCTACACCTGTGTGAGTGGTGAAGCATTCTGGGAGGTGTAATGTGTGCAACAGCGGCCATTTTGTGATGTGGCTGCCGATCCTGTATGAGAATGTAGCACCCCTCTATTACATGACCCCTTGTGATGCCACAGCTTGTAACAGTATCTGCCTGACTGCATGTGGCCTTGTTTACCATGCAAAGATGCATTTTAAAGAGCGTGTGTGTGTGTGTGTGTGTGTGTGTGTGTGTGTGTGCGCGCGTGTGCATGTGTGTGTGTGATTTCTTGCACATGTGTGTACTCAGAATCTGGTAATATTTCATGTCTGTTCTATTCTTAGCAGAGCGTCCACTGTCCTGCCACCGCCTCTTGAGAAACCGATACAAATAAAACACAGTTAATCAGACACTGATTATAAACCACATTATATCTTCACTTTGAAGTTTTTCTTCTCCACTGTGAATAGGAAAACACCTGTGTGTGACAGTGAGACGTACAGCAGTTTTCTAAACAGCCACACCTGTCTTGTTAAGACTCAACACAACCACATTTTTCAGCATGCCATGTTGCTCAGAAATATGCCAAAATTGTCCTGTGACTTATGTCTGTGACACCCAGAGAGCATACACTGATATATGTGTATCTCACTCAGCAGATTCACCCTCAGAGAAAGTATATCCCTTGAGAATGTGTGTATATATAGGAATGTGTACTGTGTGGGTATTTGTCTGTCCACAAGCACATTTGTCTGAGTGGGTGGATTTCTTCTGGTTGGAGTGAGTGTTTTGGGTGAATGTGTGTGTATTTGCGTGCTTTGCACCCCAGCAGCACATATGCATTAATTTAAACACAGAATATACTCATTAGGCTTGCTCTACTATGTGGGAGCAATGTGACAGGGTAGGGGTTGGGTTATATCCACTGAGAGGCTGTGTGAGTCTGACTGTTTGTGTTGGTGTTTGCTGAGAATGTTGTTGGCTCTGTGTGTGCAAATCTATCTGTCTGAGAGCATTTGTCTGTCTGAATATCTCCTTGCGTGTGTACGAACATGCGTGTGTGTGTGTGTATGTTATGAAGCAACTTGTGGCATGTCTCGTCTTCCTGGCGTGGGGAGGGTTTTGCCTCACTGCAGGGTGGAATGCACTCTGAAAGACCTTGGCATAATTTGTTTTATGGAAAAAATGATCAGCAAAATCCTTTACCAATTCTTCCAAATCTCTAGACCACAGCACACAATTTTCATTAATGCCCCCTGACACGCTACAAGGATGGATAGCATGATTTCAAAACATAATATCTAGTGCTGCTTAAATGCTCATGGCAGGACGCTTGTTAAGATTTCATGCTACTCTTCCACATTTCTAAACAACAAAAACAAAAAGACATGTATAAATATACTTTGAGGCCAGTTTAAAAGCCTCTTAACTGGTTATGGATAAGGACATTGATTCCTGGAACAGGTCAATCCTCTAACCTCCTGGTGATACTTTATCGATTGGAATTTGATCACGACTCTGTGCCTTGGACATAAATTTACACCCGATGACGTGCAAACCCAGTCCTGCATTAGGAAGGACTTGGCACATGTGAAGTAATGACAGGTCTTCAGCAGCCATCTTGAAATTCACAACACCAGACACCAACATATTAAATATTCAAGCGGCAGAAGGGGGGATGAAAGGTTTCTAAGTGTTACCACTTTGGTCTTCGTATTGACTTATTGCCCACTTAATGCTCAACCTGTGCTCAGTGTTTGACAACGTCAGTGTGAAGGGAAAATCTGATAAGCTGGCCACTCAGAACAAGAAATACAATCCTCACTACATTTGGCCCGCCATTAAAATTTGAGCAGGGCAATCAATAAGGAAAACAGATGTGTGAATTAAGTTATAAACAGCATGGGTGTCCTGACTGTACACAGCCATGCCAACGTAACACCAAGACCTCTTTTGATCTGAACCCAAGTAGTGTCTGACCGTTGGGGAATGGGCAGGGGGGCGGGGGCTCACCGCCGGTGGTAACTCTCGTGCATGTGGAGGGATGCTGACACGAACAGCGCTGTCTGGACGCAGGGCTTAAAATAAAGCTGTTAATAAAGACCTCTGAGGTGAGGGACCCCTGAGGTTGAGTTGGAAGAAAGGAGTCGAGGGACTAGGGCTGCCCCTTCTTAGTCGACTAATCGGTTGTTTTGGTCTCAGTCGACTAAGATTTCTCGAGTCATTTTGTATGCTTTTTTCATGCTGAATGACTTATTTCCAGGAAACTTATGAGCACATCTCTGGTAAACACAATATTTAAAGTGGTGCTTTTGCATGATTCTTTGTAGAGAAACACAGTTTTACAGATCTGTCGATTAAATCAACTAAATCTAAAACTAAAATCGTATGAGTGTTAGTCGACTAAGAATTTCTTTAGTCGAAGACAGTGCTTTAAAGATATTACAAAAAAAAAATACTAGACAGTTATGTGGTGATGTAGGACGTCACATATCTAAGAACGAAAGTTTATTAGGTTAACTTAAAATAACAACGTTGACTTGTACTTTCAAACAGGACATGAACACCAGTCTCCTGGGTCAAAGTCCTTTCTTTGTTGGACCCGTCCACCACCCACACCTGTCCATCCTAAACAGGCTCCTTGGTCTTTTATATTATGTTGCCGCCTGTTTATGTTCCTTGTTTACTCCCATCATACTTACTACGGCTTCTAGAGGTTGTCATCTATAAATAAAATGGCAACCAACAGTGAATGAGAACAGCGTGTAGTATTATAGGAAGAAACTGGGTTAGCACTGCAAGTTGGAATATGAATGTTACATCACATGCAGTTGAACTTCCCTGGAAAACATTATCAGTAAATTAGTGGAGCGTAAACTCTTTGACAAATTATGAATCCTCACGCAGAGGTGGGTGAGCTATCATTAATCTTGACGTACATGTGAAAATGGAGTCAGGTGGTTTAGCACTCTTTAAACTTAAATGAACTGTGATCCATCATCTCCAGTATATCTCACTCTTCCAGGAAAAAGGACATGATAAGAGAGAGGCTGCTTATCAAAAACCAAACACTGTACTAATTTGTATCTTTCAAAAAATGACCAAGCAAAGGCAAAACTTCCAGATGCAGAGTTGGATTTCTCTCACGGTGGATAAAACTCCCTCAGTGTGGCCTGCTGTAATGGATGACTCAGATATCTACTTTCTATTACGATGAAAAATATTACCATGGATACTTTGTGATATTAGGAGATTTTACATAGGAGCCATGTATTTTATAGAGACACTGGACCATTTTATAGTTATGGAACTTCGAAAGAAAAATAAGTTATCATCAGTTTAAAGGATATGCCGGTCTGTAGTGAAGACAGGCTGATTGAAACCACTCACACAATCTTTTCTCAAAGCACACAACCTGTCAGTCTCTGCTCTTGCTATATGTTCAGTCTCAATGCCTTGAGACTTTGCAAGCACCTAAAGTGCTTTTTGCTTCTTTCTTTCACAGCATATACATTCAAAAGGTAATTCACACAGTTTAATGGCCTTGCACAGTTTTATAATCTGCACTAATTCATCATATCTTCGGCTATAGAAAGTAGTGCATTTTTCGCCCAGGTAGTTAGAAACTGCTCTGCACACACACAGGATGCATGTTTCAATTATGTGACCGCCAAAGTCAAGCCAGATATGTCACTGTGTTTCAATTTATGCTTATTACTAACAATTATTTCCATAGCAATCTGCTGACTATTTTCCTGATTATTTGTTTACTCGATAAAATTTGAATAATTGTGAAAATATGGAATCACAGGGCGGCCTCCAGCTCACCAGGAGTTGAAGCATCAGGCACCATGTGGGCTGGGTCCTGCAGCAGCCCGGGTTTGAGTGTGTTGCTGCGTGTCCCCCCCTCTCTCTGTCTCACCCCCCTTTCCTGTCTATCGTCAAGCTGTGCTATCATGGGGACAAAATGGCCCAAAAAAAAATCTTGTGCAATCACAATTTCTCATACCCAAGATTATTTCTTGAATTGCATGTTTTGTCAAACCAACAGTCCAAAACCCAAAGATTTTCAGTTTCAATTCATGATCATATATGATAAAGAAAAGCAGCAATTCCAAGTATTTGAGAAGCTGGTACCAGCAAATGTTTAGCTTGAAAATAATAAGATATAAAAATATCATCAAAATAGTTGTTAATAATTTTCTGTCAATTGACTAATGAATTAATTGATTTTGTCTCAATCTGTGGCACTCAATATTTCTCTACCCAATTTGTGTGATAATTTGTAAATATTCAGTATATTTTGTATGTGAATTGTTTAGCATGAATGTGTGCGTCTTTTGAGCTGTGTGTATAATTTTATTTGCTGTTCACTTTTCTTTTCCAGGCATTCTCTTTGCTATAAAGTGGACTTCCTGCAGTTTATTCTCCACTGCTGCCTGAGGAAGAGTGCCGACTCGTGACGCATTTCAGTGTGTGCAATACGACAGAAGTGTTCCACGGCTTTCTAATTCTGATCTTTTTGCATTAGGGGTGGTTTCTCTCCCTCACAGCTCAAAAGAAAACATCAGATCTGTCTCAGACGTGAAAGAAGGGGGATCAAAAGTAGGACACTTTGCTGCAGTGTGAATATTGCCTCAGCTATAGTCCTCCAGCTCCCCCTCTCTCCTGTCAAGCACTTTCCCTTTCTCTCCCTTTTTTTCGACTCTCTCATACCTCTCAGACTTCCCCTCTTACACGCCCACTTTTCTCCCTCTCGCCCCCCATACTTTTCTTCTTCCTCACCCAAATTTTTCCCCCACTATCGCACTCCACTCCACTCTAATGAGACACACTCATACACCAGTATCTCTCTAAAACCAATCTCCCTTTATCTCTGTATCAGGCACTCTCCCCTTTCCTCATTGTTCTCCATCCTGTGTTTTTCTCACAGTATATCCTCTCTTTACTTCTTTCAAAGCTCTCACATGTGGATTTGATTATCGAAGCTAACGCAGCACATACAGCTTAAGGCTGCAGGGATGGGTGTGGGGGCATGTTTGATATAAATCCTTTGCGCCATCTAATTTTCTCAGCATTTGGTAAACAAGACCAACTGTGCTACCATCTATGTTTTTCTCTCACAATACTCATTTGTATTTTTGTTTTCATTAAGGATGTAATATAAATTAGATGGAATAAGTTTGATCAGAATTGGGCTTGATCCAACCATGGAGTGCATGTGTGTGTGTGTGTGTGTGTGTGTGTGGGGGGGGGGGTGTGTGTGTGTATGTGTGTGTGTGTGTGTGTGTGTGTGTGTGTTTTTGTTTTGCTGTCTATTGAAATTAATGTCTGCCAAGAAAGTGTGAAACAAACTGTTCAAATATTCAATTATTTTGTTGTTTCTGGATTCCGGTCATGAATAAATTACATTTTAGGGAAGTTCATGTGAATGCAAGTCAGGTAGCTCGATGCTAGAAATAAGAATCAACTGCTGTTTCTCCAAAGTTACCCAGATGTGGAAGAAGAACTCTGATCCTTTAATTAAGTAAAAGTAGCAATACTCTATTACAAGTAAAATTACTGCAATAACTATGTTACTTAAGTGAAAGTACAGAAGTATTGTCAGTAATTTTAATAGTTGGATTAGTACCGAACATGTGAGGGGTATTTTAATGCTGGTCAAGGTGTACCTGTTTTTTATATGATGATTATAGTATGTTTTGCACTGCAAATTAATCTCAATCTAAGTAATTAACAACTAGCTATTGAGTCCTAAAAGTCTAAAAGAGTTTTTTTACAAATGAGTGTGAGAATCTTGAAAGGAGACAGAATAAAAAAAGGTCACCGTATTCTAAAAGAGAAAATAAATAAATAAAAACAGATGAACAGGCAGACATTATATTTTAAAAAAGAAATTTTGATTTTTAGGACTCAATAATAACAAAAAATAAATTGTAATCGAAGTAACTGTAGCTGCATGTTAAATACATGTAGTGGATTAAAAGGTACAACATTTCCCTCTGAAATGTAGTGGAGAAGAAGTATAAAACAGGAGAAAATGTGAATGCTCAAATACTGTAAATATATGGTATTTGAGCATTTAAGTACCTTAAAATTGTAATTAGGTACAGTACTTGAGTAAATATACATAGTTACTTCCCACCACTGCAGTTGTCTCCTCTGAGGGCTGAGCATATGTGAACATAGATGTTTGGTCTTATTAGCATTTTGATTTACTTAACTTGTTTGTAGACTTTGCATTTGTAAGACAATAATACTGTACTGTAACTTGTTTTGTTTGTAGTATTGACTATACACAGTGAGAAAGAGTTTCAACATCTTAATATCCATCCATCACTAGATGTCAAATTAGTTACGCACGGAGAAAAGGAAAGCTTGTTGTTTCACTCTTTTCTGGTTTATTCATTTAATTTTTATTATAAAACTAAGCTCGGCTTGTATCCACAGAAGTGATTATGCAGCAGCACATACTGTAGCTATGAGGCTACAAAACTGCATTGGTCATTACATGAGTAAACCATTTGGGGAAAAAATAATAATTACAAGGTGATCATTTGCTCTGGTAACCAAAAGAGAGGGATCCTAGTAATAACTCTAAAGGGAGTTGGGACGGGCAACCAAATGCATTTTAACAGAAGGCTCAGGATTCAGTTATTAAAGTTAGAAGTGATATAATGTCCACTTCACTGAAACTACACTGAATTTAATTATTAATACAGCACACATCTCATGAAGCAATTAAAATATGCTTTCAGCTATCTTAACCGGCAGAGGAATTCAGAAATATCTTTCACAGACAGCAGTTTGCACAGGTTCAAATCATCATCCCATCAGAGTTAAATAAAAAGAGAAGAAATAAAAGACGGTGGAATGAAAGTTCAGAGTCAGAGGTGAAGCATTTGCTGCAGCAGATAAATGAGAAGGAGCAAATTGAGCGTGCACCATAGGAGCGCTTCTCTTTTCTCCCTAATTTCTTTGCTTTTGTTCTTCAGTGGAATTTTGTCTGAAAGGGAGAAAAGCTAATCATTCGGTTTGGGTCATGAGCAGAATTGTTTGCAGAGTTTTCCCACACCACAAAACACTGCAAGATGTTTCACATTGTCATCACCTTGGGATGGCACTTCCAAACCCCAATGACTGAATTTCTCTCCCATGTGATATTAATTAGCATTGGTACTTGTGCTAATCTCACTTCAAGTAACTGGAATGATTTAAGCCAAAGACGTTGCCCACTCTGACCAAATTCCCCAGAAGTCATGCCAGGAAAGATTGGCTCACATCTACAGCTAAGAGGAGCCGCTCTCACACTGCCGCCCCCCCCCCCCCCCCCACCACTGGGTGTAATCACTCACGTAAAAGGTGCTTCGCTTTTCCTCTCTCCATTTCTGCAAACTTAGCAAAGAAAGTTATTTTCATAATGTAAACATTTCACTTTGCTTTACGACATTTATTTTCTTCCCTGAAAGGCCCGTTTAGGACGCGGGATTGACGGGGAACCTTTGGGTGCTCTTAGCAGGATGTGGTTTGCTGTTAGCTGGCTCAGGTAAGCCATTTATTCCCATTAGTGCTGATGGTGGAATAGTGCTTTATTCTTTTTTTACCTGTCATGGCTGCCAGATGTAGGTCTGTAGCACTATGCAACTACAACTCTGACAACAGAGTCAAAGGCATAGCCCCAAGTCTGGAAAACAGCTGCTAATTGGCTGAGTTTGCTAGCATGTTTTAGTTTTTTTTCCAGGAGCATTTCTCACGCCTTTAGAAAGACAGAAGCGACTCATCTTGTGAAAAGCATGACTTTGTCATCCTTTGTGTATTTCAATTGCTGACAGTGTGCATTTTCTGGATGGGGATAACAATCCCTGGAGCTTTTGCTTATGCAGTGCAGAGCCCAACATCACTTCCTGTTAGACCAGTGAACGACAGGGTTCTCAAACCTTCTTAAACATCAAATTCAAGGACTTTTCAAGGACTTTCCAGTACCAATTCGCTCAAATTCAAGGACCCAATGCAGCATAGTTGGAGTCTGTTTACTGACATTAAAAATACACCAAAATAACTTCAATTTCTATTCTTGCATAAAATATACATTCAAGCACTTTCAATGACCCATGTCTATTTACAAAAAAACTTTCAAGGCCTTGATTTTTTTGCCCTCAAATTCACAAACTTTCAAGGATTTTAAGGACCCATAGGAACCGTTTCAATTTGTGACTCGTGAAAACAACATAAATATAAATGCACATACACATCAGTTATGCAAGGTAAAAAACCTACAGTAGACCGGTTAGCCACGTGAAGATTTATTACAGAAAACTTTCTCAGAGGCAGTTTGGTGTTGTTGTTATTGTTTGTTTCTCTCACTGGAAACTTATGAAGTGAAGTTTTGAGACCAGATACTTAAGCTTCCCTCTCAGATTTTAATTAATTTTGTGTTTATCTGTGTGTTTATGCCAGCGTTGAGTCATTGCAGCCACGCTAAATCTTGTGGATGTATTCATGTAGGTGGCTGGGGCTGTGTTCCAAACTCGTCTGTCTCCAAAGTTCTCTCAACATGTGCATCACACATTTTACTTTTTAAATCCAAATGCTGTTGTGTCCTGCACACTATAACTGTACCAATAGCAATTAGCTCATCTCCACAAGGGAAATAACAGAACTGGCAAGACTTTAAAGCGCCCTGGTGATATGCGAAGCCCTTGAATGTATCACGTCCCATTTAGGAAAAAAAAAAAGGAGGAAATAATCACCTAAAGATGTGTGACGAACCAGCGAAACCTTAAAGACTGTCTTCTATTACTGCATTGAGGAAAAAAAGAGTTAAGATTGAGATGAAAAGAAGGAATATAATGGTGCTGTTCTATGATTGCACAGTCCAAGTTTAGTGTGTGTGTCTGGACGTCATTGGGGCCGGACATTCGGAGATAGCAGATCCAGCCGTCAAGTGGGGGACAGAGAGGGGATGAGTGGGATTGATTACACCATAACATCAGATATAACAAACCACTAATCTGATGGTCCATCTGCAGTCGTACATCTTCATCTATCATCCACCCTCCTGTCCGTCACCACTGTGGCTCAGGGGCAGCCCAGGAGCCAGACGGGGTAAACTCCTTTCTGCACGTGCATGACTCAGCGCCTGTGCATCAATCAACCTGTCTGTCTCCGTTCACTCGCCTTACAAACGTGACTCCCTGTTCTCCGATGAAGTAACTGAGTTCTGTTGATGAAGACTGGGACGTCTGGGATGATACATTTTATTTAACCTTCAAAACAAGAGATAAGGCAGAAAGAAGTGTTCTGGTTTCTAAGATGAATACAATTCCGCACCCTCCAAACATATGTTCCCTTCTTTGTGAACATTTTTGCTACTCTGCCAGCATATGCTTTGTATCAGAATGTATGTGACCCTATTCATAGTCTGTATTTTGTCCCATTATCTGGTTTGCTAATTACCTCAATCTTGTCACTTAAATGTAATTACGGACATCACGTTATGTTGTCGATGGAAATACATTTGGTACTGTACAGAAGGCTGGGCGGGATCCATCGGCTTGGCAAGGCTTCCATCGACGGAAAACAAAAACATGCACTAAAAATGGATGGCAGAGTTTCTTATGTTTTTGATCAAAACAAGAAGGACAAGCATTTTGACATCTGTATTAAGCAGAAATATGCCTATAACTATGCACCATAAGTGCTGCTAAAAGGTGCATGATGGAAAGCTTGAAGTTATCCCCCAAGTGGAAATGAAAACCAGAGTTTTGTGGGGCTGAGTAACGGAGACTTTATTTCCTTAGCAGATGGCTACTTCCTTTACCACCAACGTTAATGTGTTCTTGAGAAGGGTTTTGTGGTGGTCAGGGAGGAGGAGGACTTCTAGCTGTTATCACAAGGTGCAGTGAGACATCATCTGCTTTAGAGACACTGGTCCATCAAACTCTGAGGCAATTACGCTGAGAGCACAAAGGTCAGAGAGTAGGGGAGGCAGGAATGAGCCTGCCGGATCAGCTTATCGGATGGCCAGAAACCCAGGAACAGCTGAGGAAACTAGTGGCACTTTTCTCAGAAGTCAAGAGAGTTCAGTGCGGAGAGGGAGAGCAAAGGTCACGAATTGGAGTTTTATTTCACAGATCTCTTTATCAGGGATCTTTCAAGCCAACCCAGAGAAGTCAGGGGGGTGTGAGTGGATTAGAATATGTTTAAGACATTGTGATGTACCTGCTGCATTAAGATTAATCAGCAGAGGATTTTTCAAGGACCCCTTTTGTAATATGTATGATTTTTTTTTAAAGATAATTTGATGGATAATTAAGTTCTTTGGAAAGGTACAAGAAACAATGTCCATTGTGTTATTTTAAAATCCTCAAATTCTTTCATTTGTGTATCAGTTTAGCCCTCTTGCTGTGTATCGCTGAATCTGTTGAGTGTCTTTCTCTCTGTTTTCATGTTTAATTGTTCTGCTGAGTATGTTACCGTTTCATCTTTAATTTGTCTTGCTTGCAAATAGTTTTTATATCCAAATGTGTCGTCTGAGATTTTATTGTATAGTTGTACTGCAATTTGATATTCTATGCAACTGATGTTCTATGGTCTATGTATTGTATTTCTATGGCAATTGTTTTTATATTTTGAGTTGTCTGTACTTTTATTGCATTTCTATGTTCAGGACCCCAGGAAGACTGGAGGCACATACATGTGCTTCTAATGGGGATCCTTAAATAAACAAGAAACACACGAGGATATTTGGTGGCATTACACTACTGTGTGGGTAAGCAAACAGTGAGACAGAATATCAAGTTACAGCTTGCTGACAAATGTCTTCACTCGGTTCAATAATACATGAGTAATGGCTTATAGAGCAACCCCCTCTAAAAACGCAGTACTATAAAGTAAATATTTTATGAATGTCAAAGCTCAACTCTGCTTTTGTAGTTATTCACATGCATGCAGACCTCATATGCTGAATAACTCATATTAAAAAATAACTCCTACACTCAAGCTTTGATCCATTTCTCTCCGGGTTTATCATCGTGGCCACATGGTCTCTGCTCGAGATCAGCAAATTTGGGTTCATTGTCAACAGCAGATTTTTGCTGGAGCAGGTATGGGGCTACAAGAAAGGTTCAGGAGTTTAACGAGAACGGTCGACAGATTGCCCTGGCTAATAAACCACCAGCTGGTCCCCTTACGATGGCTGACACAGACAAAGTCCAAATGGCCTAACGGGGTCCTGGTTTTCATTGGGACGGTGTACGGCACAGTGGAAATGCAGCCAGTGAAACGCTCAGGACCGCCACACCACCTGAGCAGCAAGACCCATGAAATGTTTCTCTACAGCATGGTTCATATCTCCTTCATTCATCTCCCAACCATTTTTTTTTTTTTTTTTTTTGTTTTTACAGCGCTAGATTCTTTTGCTCTTCTTACGTGAAAGATGATTTGAAACACGCCGTTCTCGTAAAAGTGCTCTGCACCAAACCAAACTGCATTTCTGTCCCTTTGAAGATATGATCCTCTCCATCTGTAACTAAGTCATTCTGAAAGTCTGTCTTCACCCATTCACTTTGTCTGCAGTTGATAATGCCAGAAGAGAGCTCGAGACTCAGAGTCTAAACAAGCTTTGTATATATCTTGCCAGCACGTAATGCGTGACATGATCTCCATCTACTAAATGTGCACATTTATCCTGCTAAAATGGCCAAAAATGCAGCGGCCTGTACTCATTAACAGCAATGTGTGCGAATGCTGAAGGGAAGGAGACTGTTTATTTTGACTCAAGCAAAACAATCTCCATCTCCATTCCATTCTCCCGCCAGATTAATTGGGGTAATTGACTTGTGTTTGCAACACGAGGTAGAGGGCAGACTCCTTGACACCGCCAACCTGGCAGCCAGGAGCAATTGGAGCGCCACATAGCAGTTGCTGTGACGAGACAACGAGGCGAGCACGCTGGGTAATTTAAGATTAGAAGGTCCACGTGTCTGATAAAATCAGTCGTAGCGTGGTAGGATTTTTGCGCATAACTTTAAGGAACTTGGCATGCACACCAGAGATTTCAAGTAAAAAATATTTCTTACATAGTTGCTTTCGTTGCTCAGCTGTGGACACTTCCGTTGAGAAGATATGTCAGCTATGTGGCAGGGTCTCCGTCAACGACTCAGCACTTCCTTTAAAACAATTTCTCTGCGAGAGTAGCGATCTATCAGCAAAGTGTTGGGTTTACAGGACCCCAGATGACATATATGGGACACCCAAGAGATCCTCTAGCCATTTCTGACTTATGACCTCATCCCTCTGAGTCCTGTCATTGGCTCACACAATCCCTGACCCCATCTGCCCGGACACACTGGCATACACTCCGGAGGAAGTGGAAATTACCTCTTAATACTGTCAATGCTTCAACACTTTCACAAAGCGCTGTGATAAAAAACACCCTCACCTCCATTACTCTGCATATTAAGAAGACAAAGAAGTTATGATGGCGGTTGAGAAGGTTTTACCTCACCCAATGGGGCACTGTAGAAGCGAAATTATGCAATGTATTAAAATATTAGCACATTTAGCTGCAGAACAATGGTGTTAACTCACTGATGGATACGTTATTATTCAAAGCACATTATTGCTCTGACTTTAAAAGACTACACGCTCATGTGTGACATTCTGTTATTTCTTTCCATAAATCATTTTCCCATATGAAGTAACTGATGGCATTCGTTGCTGCTCTTAAACTCCCACTGTATATGAATATGTTGTAAAGGAATACAGCCTTTGCGGTATCACAGCTTCAGTAAAATTAAGAGAAAATGCTTAGAGGTAATCAAGTTCCCTCACTATATTTTCCCTCAGCCATCTGGTAGCTATTGAACGCTGTTTTGGATACTTTGAAAAAGAGCCCATAGCTTACTCATTATACAACACAACAGTCACATTCCCTCACTCTGGCCCTCTGCCCCCCTTTCTTTCTGACTGTCTCTTATCCTCTCTCTCTCTCGTCTCTCTCTCACCAGACTAATCAGTTAAGGAGACACATTACTTAACGAGGTAATTGGTCTAATGTCTCTGGGGTACAATGAAAAATGCCACAGTACGGCATGCTATTGTGGTTAAGTTTCAACCCAAAGTCATATTATGCTACAAGGCATTGTAGTGGATTTTGGGTTTGTCATACACTGCACTTTGAGCTTCCTGATTTTTGTACTCTGAATTAAAAAAACAAAAACGTAGAAATGTCTTACAAAAGTGAGTTTGTGGCACTATGAATGTCGAGGGCGGCATTTGCCAGTGGGAGCCACTGAAGCATTTTTTAACTGGCCAATTTCCATGATTATAGCAACACTGACAGCACTAAAATGTGCTGCCGTCGAAACAAAATGCTCGTTCCACTGTGGGGGATCCTGATTTCTGGTATGCGACCTTGTGGTTGACATGGAACCACAAAAGTAGTGATCCCTTTCCATCCCTCTACAATTTTCCATCCAGCTCCATTTGTTTTTCATTTGGAGAAACAAAACTGTTCACCCTTTTCCTCCTGTAAAAACATGGCATCCCAGAAGGCTTTGCGGGAAGTATCAATCACTGGAATGGTTGTGTTGTGATTACCTCAGCACACCGTATCAGACCTGCTTTTGAAAAAGAAAACACCGGACACCAGAGTTATTGCACCAGAGATAACATGCAATGTTGCGAAGCTCAAACTAAAAACCTTATCTGTGACAGGATAGAGAGCATACATATTTGTGCAGCATGTACTTGCTATCCGACATAGCAAGTACACGGTTGTGGACAGATGAGCGAGGGTAATGCAGAGGACCATGTCGGCAGATACAGTACCTCTGAATGAAACATGAGCCTTTTTGTCTGAGGAAACACACAGTGGAAACACTGTCTGTGTGTGAATCAGCCAGTGCGAGTGTGGGAGAATGAAATCATTGGTTTGGACAAAGGAATCTTATTGTTCTAGTAGAGACAATGTTTCTACACGTAATGACCTCTTTCTTTTTTTCTCATTATAGCAATGAGAAGAAAAACCTTTTAAGGGTAGGAAAGACTGCAGAAACGATTATGAGAAATATTGCAAATACTTAATACTCATACATTTCTTAAATCAATTTTAATGTTGTAAGATGTCAGAATTTGGACTGACAAAAAAGGCCTTTTTTGCAAATCATGGCATTAATTTCATGTTACAATTTCAGTCTGCTTAAGTACTCAACAAGAACAAGAAGTTTTTGATGACAGACGTTAAATAATTGAATTTCTTCCTGATTATGGTGACTCTGGTAACTCCATCGGACTGCTTTTATTAAACTGATGACAGAAAATGAACTCCTTACTCTCACAGACTGGTCTGCCAATGGCATGTATGTACAATGAATTAAAATAAATTGCAGAAAAGTATGTAATCATTCCAGCCATCATGGGATGCTGTGGACTCTCCATTACCGGCGGTTTAAGTTGACAACATATTACTTTCTTCTGTTTCAATCGTTTAAGCAGTAGATTTATTAAGGCTAAACTGAGAGGTCTTTTTCAGGTCAGCCTGATTAGATTTCAGGGACAGAGGAATAAAAACACAAGTCTTTGAGACTAAAAGACTTGTTATTGTGTCCACAACCCAAGTCTGACCTCTGACCCTCGGATCAAAGGATCGCAAAGTAGATGACAATCAGTTATTCTTGTGTGTATATTGTTGTAGTTCGTGGGAAGCAATGGGAAGCCATAATATAAAACAGATTAATTTCTTCTTTGTATCTAACTAAATACTGGAATTCATGAAAAAATATACACCATAGTAATTGTGAAGAAAATATAGGCTTAGAAAATGACATATCCCATTGAACAAACGCAGTAACTCAACAGTCGAGGCGCCAGGAGGAAATAGTTAGATATGACAAATTAACTGTTCATCAAGAATTATTTTCCCCCTGTATGTTCCAATGACGCAGAATCTCTCGGGAGCCCGTTTAACTCAATTTGTTCTACAAAGTTTTAATTGAAGGTGTCTCAAACTATTGTTCATTTTCATTTTAAATGACTAGCTGACACAGTGCGTTTGATAAAGCTGGAATTCCCTCAATGAACAGCAGCAGTTTCATGTACAAAGACAATAATACAACTGCCAACTACAAAGCTATTACACAGTTTAAATATTATCTCTCCATCTGTCTGACACTGTCATGGAGCGAACCACAAAAAAACAGTGAGATAGGTGTACTAAATGCTGTACATGACAGTGTAGCTTTTTATGAGGGATCTTTCCATTCAAGCCAGCTCAGATCTGGGTCAAGTGGTATTCCAATGTTTTAATCTGCTTGGAGTACCAGCTGTATGGAGTTTACTGTATCAGCACTGATTGTTGTGCTATTTGAGGCAGACATCTGGTACACTACACTACCTGAATAAAATACAAATTATTGTTTGCAAGTACTATTTTCCTGGACAGCAGGGTTGTTTATTGTTGTTTATTCTTATTCTTTTAGTACCAACAGGTACACAATCACACTATGTGAAAGTAAATGTGTCCATAATTACACATGCACAATTAGCAGTATTATAGATACTGTCCTCCACAGAAGAACGACAGCACTTGTCATTTGTTCAAGCAGTAATTACGACCCACGTTTTCCGTTTTATTGTTATTATCGTGGGAGGAAAACAGTAAGTCGTCTAATGTATTTAGAGCGAGAAAGCCATTTAGGGTGGGCAGGGGGGGGGGTGGGTCAAACAAATACAGGACTTTCACCCAGGAGACCGGTGTTTGTGTCCCATTTGAAAATAAAATGACACTGTTATTTTTCAACTGAACGTACCCGGAACTATGTCACATTTTGGTTGCAAACTTATCACAAACTACTCAGAAACAAAATGTTGGTATTTCCTGCGACCGCCCATGAAATTTAAAAATGCAAAAGTCCCCTGAGACAGGTTTGTCTGTTCTGAGCGACTGTAGCTGCAAGATGGCCGCCTCCATGGAGGGAAACCTGCTCCCCATGTAGATTAAAACTGCTCATTCTAAGGTAATAAACACACAATAATTCTTATTTTGATTTATTTTGATTATATACTAATTTAAAAAATACTAATGAATATTATATTCCATTTTTGCCAAGTCAGACAGCTAAATACTACACACTGGACCTTTAATTTGCAAAAACAGATGAAAGCCATTCTTCAAATGAATAAACCAACACCAGTTTGATTGATACTCCCTGGACATAAAAAACACGGTTTAGGAAAATAAATAAAAACTGAGATTTTTTTTTTGCAAGAGAGGTTCATGCAAAGGAAACCCTTAATATATTGGCCACATTGAGTCAATAAACTCAAGTATAGAGATATGCTTTTATCTTTCACCAGTATAAAAGTATTATTAATTTGTAATCACAGTATCAAAGATGCACTGACAAAGTTTGTATGTAAATGTAAATAATGATACAGCAATGTGTAGGCTACTGGTATTAACCAAGTCACTGTCACCAATCCCAGCCTCTCATTATATTCTTGTCTCTGCTGCAGCACTGTCATGCATTCCTTCCAATCCTTTCAACACTTTGCTATCACCAGCTTCCTTATTCTGTCAGAAGTTGTCGAGAGAAGGGAGAAAATGAACTGCAATGGTAAGAATTTCCTGTTGACGTCTCCAATATTTCCCTTTTATGACATGTCTCATCCATTACCATAATAGCAGCGGCCTGCCACAACAAACCAAAATGACCTGTTTCAATGTCTTATAGGGTGGAACAAGGACAAAAAGGTTAGGTTTATTTAAAGTTGATGGAAATCTTGTTGCTTTACTCGCAGAGGGCAGTTCACATCCATGTCACATTGTACAACAACAGGTTAACTGCTGACCGTGTACATTTCCCCTCCTAAGTGGAGAGCATTGTTACAGTCTTACAAGTCTCTTCCATTTATACAGCTGTGGATTTACAAGGAAAGTACAGGCTACATTAACTCTGTAATAGCTTAATGTAGCACCTAGGAATTCAATCACAATCCCCTGGTCCTCTGTAAATGCCAAATAACTAACTAGTGAAACTTTGAATTTTAATGTGCGTTTTAAACTTTAAATGTGTCAGAAAAGTGTATGGTCTTGTGTGGGTACTGCACATATTTCACACGTTTTACTCTACCTGAGTGTGAGGTCCAGTTTGGGGTTAGATGAAAAAAGTTAGATTTGCTCAAAATGTGCTTCGCAACCTTCAATGAGACTATGGACTTAAAAACATTATGCTCTGGTGAAACTTTTCTTTATGCTATTTAAAAACTATGATTTATTCAAAGGCTATATTGCATCCCAGAGTTTTCCAATGTAGTGGATTATTTACATTAAATAATTTGATTCGTTTCAGTCATGGTTTCAGTGCAGAATCAATGCGAATTCAACTATGGCTTAAATGGCATTCCAACTAAACAAGAATAAAGGAGTATCACCTAACTGCAATTTTATGGTATAGAAATGTTTAGAAAACACTTTAACAGACGGCATATATTAGGCCTTATTGTAAAAATTCATATTAACCAAAAACATTATTATTTCCCCTTTATTGTGTGCATACTAACGCAATGTATCAATTTATTTCTACATCAATGACACCACCTGGCCTAATTAATGATGGAATTTGTGAATCCTATAGTTCCACTGGTCAACTTCAGCAACTCAGTGCAGGTTCTTGTTTTCACTTGGCTCTTGCCATCTTTCTGTCTCTGTGTCACTTTGTTTATCTGTCTCCGTCTCTCTCACTTGCCTCTAGAGTGACACCGACTAAGGTGACGCCTGCAGTAGCTGAGATACGGCAGAGCTAATGGATTTGTCCCAGGCATCTGATAGACAACAGAGCCAAGCCTCAGAGGGGATGGAACACAAAGGCAAAGAGTTTAAATGCCTCTCTCTTTCATCTTCATTTGGCCTCAAAAGAGACAAAAAAAGAAAAGCGAGCGAACAACGTCTCACATCTCACCTCATCTACACCACAGCTCCCATCCATCATCTCTGGCAGACTAAATCCCCATCCTTTCATTCCCCTAAAGGAGGGCAGTTTGTAATGAGGAGGGGTTTGTTAAAGAGAAAAGTTATTTTCATTTAGTCTCTGAGGGAAAAGCTTTAAGGCGACTTGCTACATTCCATCTGAATTACATAATTTATCTGATTTTCTATGAAACCTCCAGCAGTTTCGGTGACACATAACCATGTGTTCCATTTCGCTCACATGCAACGAACTGCCGTTTCAAGTGCGGATCCAGCTTAGTGTTGGGATTTATAAAAACATGGAGGCTGACGCCCACTCAACTCAAACCTCAGATTCAAGTCAGTTTTCAGAATCAGGGTCACTCACAAGGTGCAATAAATGTGATGAGCTCACAAAATAACTCGCTCTTTTTTAACTGCTATGTAATATTGCTATTATTAACAAAATGGACTCAAGTCAATAAACACAGGCGCAAACTTAACTCCTGAGCACACTCTGCTTCAATTATAGTTCATGATTCATGCTTCATGATTAAAGACATGAGATCGGCACATCGGGGGAGGTGTCTCGTTGGAAACCAGATGCCCAACAAGGATTTCTACACTCTATTTTTTACGCTTAGCTCATAAAAACATGTAGTGGAATGAGGGTTTACAACATACTCATGACTAGACTAAATTTTTGTCCTTGAACCATAAAAATCTACCTTATGCCTCGACTCATTGCAGTTCTTTTGTTATTGCGCTGAGTTCATTGAAGTCCAACTGTGTTTTGTAAAGATGCCAAAACTACAACAAGGATGACTAATGAATCCAAGTGTGCCAAGGGATACATTATGCTGTAATTTGGTCGAGCTATGAACAGCAACAATTTCATAATACCAAGGCTCATGCTTACAAGATCATGTCTGAGATTGCCACACTGGAAATCCTTGAAATGTAATTGTATTCTATCCTCTGTTGTACAATATTGAACCATACGTGACCTTTCATTTCAAAATCGAAGTGGGTCAAAGTGGTTAACTATGTTCTAACACATAAATAAAGGAGATTAGGATTCTGTTATTGCTTATTGAATAATGAGTTGCACAAGTGTAATGCATTCCTGAGCAGACATTATTGATTTACTGTTAGTCTCAAATCCATCCATAATTCATATTTAAGCTGCAGGCTCTTCCTTGATAGCTGAGAAAATCTCTTTAAGGCACGAGCAGGGAGGCGTTGGGAGACTCGTGAAGCCGTAAGTGAAAACTGAAGCGACAGGAAATGAAAAGGGGAGCGAAGTCGCCAATCACCCAACATTCCTACCAAACATGTACCAGGGGGTCACAAGGTCAAAGGTGAGGGGTTTCTGGATGGCGGGCCGCAGCTGTGTGCCATGAGGAGGGCACAAAGCCGCCCCAGCGTGACCCCCAAAGTCACAACTTCCACCGGGAGTTACCCATAACACATCTGGGCCTGATTCCCCCTAGTAGGCGGGTATCACGGCAGAACAGAGGGCCTCCTTCTCTCTTGTTTGTTTGTCATTTATTAACCTCATCCCAACCTCGCCGTGCCCTTCTCATTAGAGCTGTGATTGACAAGTCAAAATGCCAAACTCACCCTGAGATCCTGCGCCAAATAACTACACTGGCAAAGCCTCATTTTCAAAATGAAGAAAGGGGATTTAAGGGTGCATTATAATGATGGGTTGCTAAATATAATTCATTATATGAATCTATATTGGGTGCCTGGGTACTGTTTGTTGGACTGTTAAAGTCAAATACAATTACACTTACACTTTTACCAGAAAGTGAAGTCCTCTGTCTGTGTTTGGTTCTGCACTGTCCCTTCCAATGTATTATATATTAAATCTTGATTGTACTGTAACACAATGCTGGGCTGTATTATTCATTATTATGTCGTGGCAAATCTGCACCAATGCCACCAAGACAGAGATGAGCGAGTACACCATTATCTGTATATGCATAATGTGTGGGGAAGTCAGGAAGTTGATATTTTAAGTCTAAAATTGATACAGTTAATCAGAAGTTGCTATATGTATTATTTCTTAGAGATTAGAGAACAGCTTCAGAATTTAGCTTCAGATCAATGTTTTTGATCACAATAGTAAATATTTACATGCAGAACACAGATACCAATGAGGATTTTCCTTCATCACAAGTACAGATATTGACACATTTTAATTGGATGATACTCATACTCTTTACTTATGTAAAGTACATTATCTGTACTGGATACGCATTTCATCCAACTACTTGACTCAACCCTAATAATCAGCATTGTATTTCTGATTGATTCTTGATTTTTGCTCTCAGTGTGAAACCGTTATTTGATCAACCAATCAAAGTCGGTTCGGCTCTGCGAGATACGACACAAAAGACTGATAATATCTGACAAGAGATCCAACGCATGATGAATTGCAAGGCTCTCATTTTTTCAGATGAGATGCCCTCCAGTCTAATGACTTCTGACCTTGGGTCACCTCTCAGATTTTTGTGTGTTTGCATGTGTGTGCAATTGAGAAAAAGGTTGAAGTGTTTTGCTGTGCTGCGTGTGCTTGTTTGTTTTCTTGCATGTCTCTCTGTATGTGTCTGCATGCCTGCATGTGTAACAGATTTGAAGGAGTTGGTTTAATCTACCACCCACCATCACCCCCCCACCCCCCCCTTCCTCATTAAATGCACATTCCTCATTTGGCTTGATGGTAGAGTGCCTGTCCAACTTCTGTCCAGGACAAGGCTTATGGTTTGAGAAAGGTAATGGGATATGCACTGAGAAGACACTATAGTCCATCTGCCAGCACCAGTCAAACCAGTATTGGTAGTTTTCCTGCCAGCCCGTCAATATTTCAGTTAATTTGCATTCATTTTCACAAATAAGCATGTTTGAATATTTATACAGACATGTATGCAAATGTTCTTATACTGTATAAACATATGCACACATTGACATGGGGGTATGTTTCACAGTATTTATGCTTTTAGTGCTTGCGCATGCCAGTGTGTAATTGTGTGTGTCTCCAGCGTCCACCTCCTCAAACCCTGTCTTCTCTCTGGCTGTGAATGCAGAGCAAGCTAATTTAGCAATAGTCACATCTCTGCCTCTCCTCTGTGGCATCACCATAATATATTTTATTTATCAAACGGTCTGCCATGCATGTTCTCTCCCACCACCTGTTAGTGATGCACTCTCCATGCCACTGCATGCAAACGAGACCTTGGCCCCACACGTAATTGAGCAACGCGATGCATCTTCAAAGTACGCACAGCAGATGTCTCTCATCTCCCGAGACCTTATCTGAGAGGAATGGATAAATAAGACATAGGCGTAGAAATACAGATGGAGGTGGTGGTGGTGAGGAGAGGAAGAAGGGGATGAGGAAGGAAGGGATGATGCTGATCCTTTCCTGTCAGGCTGGGATAAGAAAGGGCAAGAGGAAACGATGTGACTCCAGGGCAGTGTGTGTGTGTGTGTGTGTGTGAGTGTGCATGTGCACATGTTGTGTTTGAGAGTGAGACACAAAAATATCATGACTGGGTGGTTGTAGTTATATCCAACACCTCCCAAATTACACTGAACTAATTAGTTTTAAAATTAGCACCTTCACTTTTACCCAAAACAAAATTGTACAGAACATTTTTAATGATATATATTTTTTTTTTAAACAGTTAAATCCTGCTTGTGTGGGGATTTACTTAAGATCAGTTTTCTCCAGCTGTTTTGGCAGATTTTGAGCACTTCCAGGCCCAATTCCATCAAATTGAAGGACCAAACACGACACAGTTTGAGACACGGATCAGGGTTAATAACTGTTACAACACTGAGAATACTGAGAATGAGAACTAGCTGGCATGTGAAACTATGAGGAGACACATGCAGACAACAGAATGTAGCCTATTTACTAACTTCAGTTTCTATTCTTGTACAAAATATATAAATTCAAGCACTTCAAATTACCCATGGTAATTTCAAGGATTTTTACAGACCTGTGGGGACCATGACAATTACCTTCAAAGTCAATCTATGGTATGTCTGCCAGACAAGTAGGTTAAGGCTATATTCACATTACAGGGCTTAATGCTCAGTTCGAATTTATTGCTCAGATTGGATCTGTGTTGTTTGGTTGTATTAGCTGCAACAGGAATGGGTGAGTGACCGATGTAATACAGTGTTATTTGACGAATGTCTGTCGTAATATCCTACATATTCATGAATTTTGGTACATTTTCTGAAACTAAAATTATAAGGTTGTCTACCGGCAGTCCCCGGGGTCAACACCGCCCACACACAGAGCTTATTGAGTAGCGGGCGGGTGTCAGAGCAACGGGACAAACGTGTGTATGGAAAAGGGGCTTAAAAGTCCCATGAATATTAATATAACCATTGAGACTGAGGTTGCATTGCAAAATATCAGATCTGTATCTGATTCAGGACCACATATCCAAGTTGCCCAGATCTGAGGGGAAAAAAATGTGGACTTCTGTGTCCACATTACTCTATTTGAAAGAAGTAGCTCAAATGATGTCATCTGACCACGTTAGAAGGCAGAAGTGTTTATATCTGATCCGAACGGCCACACTGGAAGACAGAGTGAAAAGGTGCCTGTCATAGGGAGGTGAGACACGATATTGTTTAAATATGGTGATAATGGTGCACATTTTCACACAGTCTCTCCGGGGAGGAATTCATAGTGTAGCACTCGATTGTTCACATGAAAAGTGACAGAAGTGGTTGTGTAACGAATGAAGAAAGAGAGCCAGCGGGAGAAGTTCAAACCCTGCTTATTTTCTCACCTCTTCACAGCTGGCCAATCGCATGAAGTGGGTGTGAATGTCGGATTGTCGGTTTCAGAAAGTTACACAAGGAACACATCTCCTATAATTCCAATGTCAGAAAGGCAGGGAGTGTCCGAAACTATTCGACCATCCGACAAGCAGTTCTGATGAAGCATCCCGGCAGATTTTCAGCTGGAGTTCACATGTGATGGATACAAAGAGATTGCACAGCTTTGAAGAATATCTACTGACACAATTCCTCTTGTGGGTTCAAATCATTGATCACACTCGCAAGTTTGCCCTTCATCACTCTCAAATCTTGATCTGCTCTTGTGAATCTAACTCTGCCCTTTCTCAGATCTGGCGTACTGATGACTATTTTATGAACTTCTATAAAACACTATGAGAATGTTAGAGCGCCAGCTTTAATACAGTCACTGCATGATTTATAGGGATGGCCATGGGTCAACGGTACAGATTTACTTTATCTACTTACTTTCAGACTTCTACAACCAGCAATTCATGAATAGTGTTATTTACAACTACTGTTGTCACCTTATTCTCAGTATCCTAAACAAATATTCAATTCAAATGAATTAATTACACAGATCCATTGTTGTCCATAAAACATTGCACTTTTGATTGCGCTTATAAACCCTTTAATTCAAAAGTAAGTCATTTGCTTCTAGGTTTTGCCCAATTCTACTTGTTTGTTGTGGCAAATGTGATACTTTAAAGGAATATTTGAGAAGCCTAAGTAAACAATCTGTACTTTCTGTCTGCTTTTGGGAGTTATGTCTGCGATATTTACTTTGTTTGATCCAACTTGTGGATCTTAATTTTTTTTCATGAAGTAAAATGTCATCTTCCTCCCCTAGGCTTCTCTCTGTTGCTTTGAAGAGATATTAAGGGCACGGTTATTCCGAGTGGTGAGTCTCGACAGCATCTTGGAAGCTTGCTGGTTGTGTGTGTGTGTGTGGAGGGGGGTAAATTAGCAATTATAAGGCTGGTTCACATCTTCTGAGCACGGACAGAGTCAGCAAAATCCTGCCGACTTCCGCCATCTCATTAACGTCGAGCCAGGGAGATGGGAACAAACAGAGAGTCTGAGGGTCTCCGTGGTTACCCTGGGTGAGAATCTAATCAATGACATGCTCTCTCTCCGGATGGTGACGAGGTATTAATGAGCTTCCAACGCCAATGAGAGCTAATTATCAGCCTTCTGGAGGGAGAGAAGGGAAAACAAATGAAGGGGACATTGGAGAAGCAGACAGAGAGAGGGGTGTTTGTGCGGAGATATGCAAAGATCAAAAAATGTCATTGCTGGCAGATCGATATTTTCACAAGCACAAGCAGCGGAGTGGAAAGAGCACCCTGCGGGAGTCAAACCGTCGTCAATTAACTGCCAGCAAATGTGCAGACAATCATTAAAGTGCACTCAAGCACATGTAAAGACTGAAGAAAGCCTCATAAATACACAATACTGAGGGATGTTGACAAGTCCTCCTGTAAACACCCTACCCATTGCATGGTGGTATGCATGGTGATAACGAAATAGTAGGACATGCACCCACCCTTTGGTATCATTTAAATTGACTTTATTCTCACTTTGAATACAGTAGATGAGTAGAAATCAGTCTCTTAACAACTTAAAAATGTATTCCATTGGGAAGTTTACGCTTGTGAAGATGAGAAGCTTTCTTTCAACATAAGGGATTCCTTTAATGAGGTATAAATTATTATGACTTCAGTTTTGATGCTTCTCTCATACTTTAATTTAACAATAAAAGCCCCTTGATATGCTCCTGTCCAATAACTCTCCTGCTCTGTAACTATTAGCTTCCCATGTCAAACTGTCAAGTGTCAGGCTTTGGCCTCTGGTTGACTCACCTTTAGATGATGAATTCTCAACATTAAACAAAATTGAGAAAACTTGCAATAAAGAACATGCAGTATTGGCAATCTGGGATGAACACTTAACTAAGATATGTACATTTGAATACATTTAAACTAGGGCTGCATATTGTTTTTTCATCATCATCACAATATCAACTTGTGCAATAAACACAACATGAAAGACACTCTGGGAATTTTTTTTGAGTTAGTTAAAAGAGAGTATGAGTAGAAAAATGTACTTTAAAATGTACCTCTTTTTTTAATGGTGCCTTTTGTGCTCAGTTCAATGTTCAAATTGTTCAATAGAAGAATGTTGGACATAATTTCCTTTCTTTTTTTTTTTTATTCAACACGCAATTTGTTGTGCACTTTAATATCTGTTAATGTAAACCTGTTTTATTCAGGTGGTTGTAGTTATTCTGATAGGCTGATCAAAATTTAAATGGTGTTGCATAGAGATACAGAAGAAGTCCAAAAAACACCCTGTCTTTTCTAAGAGCAATTAAAAAGGTAGCTAGACTTTCTAACCAACAAGCCTTTCTCCATTCCCTTTGGTCAGGAGAACAGAGCACAGCGGCGCACAGATAAATCTTCAATGGCACACAACTGGGTCGGTGGAAATTGCTTTCAGGACTGTCACGGAATTGAACGGAGTCGCTCGGCTTTGAACGCCGAGTTTGGGTTAAAAACATTTAAATATAAACATGAAGCAAAAGTTTGGAACTGCTCTCTGAGAGGATTAAATCAATCATTAGCCTGCAGTTTTCTTTCCCCCTAAGCTCTCAGTTAGGTTGGCTATCACACTGCACTAATAAATTGGCCAATTACACAGTAGTAAGAAGGGTGTGGGATTACTGGTCATTAGTAAGCACTGCAAGCATTTACTGATGCTGAGACAATAGACAAGATAAGCCCCACCCTAAAGCATGCCACTCTAAACAAAGGCATATGATAATGACTTAACCGACTGATTGTAGGCCAAGCTGAAGCCTTTGTGGCTTCTGACACCATTCCTTCTCGTCATTTAATATAAAACCACGAGGGTCAATTAGAGCGAGTGAATGCACTTGAGGCTGGTACAATGGTAATGCATGGCCACATGAAAGCAGGCTGCGGCTGCACAGCCCACATTTGTGGGTGTTAGAGGAGGAATCAACGATGCTCTAGATGCGCCTGGAAATGTCCTGCGTACCACAGTGATAATACCAAGGGGACCATCGGTCTTTGTCCTTTCGTTATTTAGCACTTGTGTCTTCAAGCATTATCTACTTTAGAGCCACAGAACTGGTTCCATCTGTACGCTAGCAGAGGAGGGAGTTTTTGGAAATCCTGTGATAAAACAGCATAAAGCTCAGCAGCTACACTACTTGTCTGGCAATTCTGACTTAAAGCCAGTTATTTATGGAATACATTGTCAGCGATTGTGCTTAGCCTGGGAAGCCTAAGACTCTGAGTCATGAAACAATGTCAGAAGCTGGTTACATCAGAGACGGTTTGTGCAGGAGGAGGATGTTTTCAAATGCATCACAGATAATAAGAGGATTCCTAAAATCATAACAACAAGCATGGGGCTTGAGCTTGAGAAAGTGACAGAAAAGAAACAAACCAGCAGATGTTTGATGAGAGATGAATTGAACTGTCAAAGTGAACTCTCAATGCCCTCTAGGTTCCCCTTTCTACTCATTATAGAGGCTCCATCTGTATAGTTTTGCTTGCTGAACCGTATCTTTTTAAAACTGTAAATCCAGGACACGTTTATTATGAGCTTGTGTGCTGTTTTTGGCAATGCTCTGCTTCAAATAAACAGAGTAACACCTGGGGTCACATGCATAAAATTCTCAACCCAAACCGTGTGTGCGCACAAAGACAGAAAAATGCATATGGATTATTTTCGTCAGACTTATAAAGTTGTGTGTATGCCTGATTCATTGTGGAACTGGGTGCAACTGATGTAGAAACACCCTTAAACATCAGTTTGCATATTCAAAGTTGTGTCCGCTCCACTACTCATTAAACATGTCAGTGAGAAATACTGCAAAGCAGATTTGCATTCTTCCTTTATGTGAAATATATATGAGATGCTCCTGCTAGGGCAGCACACAGCTCTAGCTGAGGTATAGAGAGCTGTTTCTTAGGTGCTACACGGGACCTCGCCATCACAAATGACACTTGTACTCCACCTTTCATCATCCTCGACCCGCAGGGAGGCGATGGAGCCACAGGCTCTCTGAGGCACCAGAGAAGATGTGCAGGTCGACAGGGGTGCTGGCAGGAACGTCAGAAGTCTAACACCGTGGCAGTTTGATGTTCTGTAATTGTGGAAACTCTCTTTCCCAGGCTTGCCACACGGGGAGGAGCTCATCAGTAATTGGCACATCCCACCCTCCTTTATAAATACCAGATTATGTTTGAAAAAATGGGTACGCATGGTTTTTGTGCACACACATAGAGGTGGGCGATATGGCAAAAATATATTCCGATTTTTTTCAGACAGGATCACGATCCACAATCTTAATTATTTTTCATTTGTTTTTTAAGATTGCAAGTTACTGAACAGTACAATCAAAATAATTCCTCTATTTAAATAAATATAGCCCTAAGGTAACAAAACAAAAAAATTCTGTTCTAAAGTTTAATACTTTAAAGTTTCTTTAAATAGTTATCACTGTTACTTTCCCACATATTTATCAGTACACTTCTGAAAAACTCTTCACATCGGCATGAACTAGATCCACTGCACACAGCACTTACTTCAAAATAAAAAAAATGTCTGACGCACACACCAGGGTTACTTTAGGTCACTGATCTATTTTAACAGAATATTCTCCAGACAAGCTCAGCTAAAATCAGAAAAATACACAATCTGTGTCGTTCACTACGGAGCCTGTTTGTAACACCGACTGTGTTATCATCATTTCACTTCTGTGTCCTTCGCTGCGTGTGGAGAGATCAGCTGGGAGCCTTCCTTTCTGCCAACTGCACTTTTGAAAGACCAATAACCAAAAACAGACTGCTAAATGATGGCAGTGTCAGGCTGCTTAAAGTAGAGATAGCGAATTGATTGCGTTTGGGGAGATTGTAATCCAACAGAAGCGCTGATCATTCTGCGCACTGAGGAAACATTGAAACTGCAACTCAGAATGTGCACTGAAGCATGGTAACGACGATCTCTCTGTAAGGGCAGATTGTGGAAACATCCTAATCGTCAACGATCTAATATCGTCATATCGCACACCCCTACATACACATGGTGTATGCATGTGGCCCCTGGAGGCTGGACCAACTAAGTTACAGAAAAGACACATCTGGTGCATTTAATATACTTTTTTGTTTTTTACAATATTCGGACATTTTCAAAACAGGGAAGCAATTATGTATTCATTAGATGATGTAAAAATCAACTCATTTAGTTATTTACAAAACACTTTGTCAGCTCACAACAGAACCCTCCCTCCCACTAGCATCCCACAAGTTAAAAGGAAAAGTGCCTGCACAGTATTTATCAATTTACAAGTCAAATGACTGAGAGTGAAACACTTAATTAGACTTGTAGATGCAGTAGCATGATAGCACCTCATTTCTCTTTGTAGAACAAACACAAGCCATTTAGTGGAAGCTTTTATCCAAGGGGCCTTACAAGGAACATGAGTGCATACTTTCTCCTGAAACCACTCGCTCACCTTACTTAAGCTACATCACCATTGTTTTATGGGTGCACTTACCTGCATGTAAACAGGCCAAGAGGCATTTACTGTCCCTTTTACAGAGCCTTATACCTAGGAAGAGGTCTTTTCTGAAGGGAATGAAGCTGAATGGTTTCCGTGTCTCCATTTCCCCCCATGGAGCCAACCTACTGCACTCTCAGCTGGGGTCATGTTCTTTGCAGACAGTACAAGATGTTACTTAATACTGCAAGGCCACACAACATCACTGGCTCTCAGAAAAGAGTGGATAAAGCCAGGACACAGCGGGACACATTAGCAAAGGCCAAAACATGAAGATGTTAATTATTAGAATTTCAAGCATTGCTTTTCAAGGATTTCCCCTTTATCAGGTTTAGAATGAAAGAGACTGTCCTCCGCGAAAAAAGACACCATGGTCATTTGTACAAATGGCTTACTACACCCCATATTTACGTTTTTTTGTTAGGCGGGGCCATCTAGTGGCTGTAGTGATTATGACAGGAGCAAAGCAGGAAGTCATAGCATAGTATTAAGACTGAGAAAGTACATTTATGGCGGGTGGAAGGGGTGGTGGATGGGTCAAACAAAGACAGGACTTTGACCCAGGAGACCGCTGTTCGTGTCAAGTCATGTCCTTACGTATAGAAGTTGGAGCTGGGTGATATGGTCTATCTATGGACATTAATAAGTGCAAGGCACTTCCCTTTGTGCCTCAGTGTCCAAATATCACCGAACCAACTATCCGCATGGGTTGCCGTGGTAACGACATAAACGCAACGCTGGTGGCGACGTGACTTTCCGACGCTAAAGCAGCATGAGCTTCTCTCTCGACCGAGAGAGAGAGAGAGAGAGAGAGGCGGTGGATGCATTTAGAGCGGTCAGCTGATCGGAGCAGAGGAGCAATTAACAGTAAAGTTGTTAAGTGGTAGTAAGCTAAATGAGCAGTGTAGGATTCAGTGTTAAGAAGGAGAGGAAAACCTGTAATTGTATTCTATTTTAATCAGTCTGTTATTGTTGTAAAGAGCCTTCTCAGAGAACGGCTGGTTATTATTTAATATAGGCTATTTACTTTAGATCAGTGTTTTGAAGCTGTATATTGCAAACCATGTCTTTGCATTTTATTTTGATTAGTTGATTAGTGGTTGTGACATCTCACATGTGCCTCGACTTACAACTGAACATTTAGCCCACTTCATAGAAAATACCAATATTGTGTATCGCCATTCAGCCTAAAAATACCGAGGTATGATTTTTGGTCCATATCGCCCAGCCCTATAGCGATTTAGGTATGAGGATGTGTTGATCTCCTGCCACCGGTAGGGTGGCTAATTTAAGAAACACTCTGGTGGGTTGTATTAGAGGGTAGGAACAATCGACCTATGTGGTGGCATGAGTTGGAGGACTTGTTTGAATGAAAAAGAGATGACAGATGAAAAAAGGTCATGAGCCCGATCCAAACTCCCTCACCCTTTAACACCATCACTGAACTCAACCCGGGGATTATTTTATCTAAATCGCATTATCTAATATTTTGCACATATGAACTAAAGATGATGAGCCTCTCTAATTCGTATTAAGCCACATCATAGTTGCCCTCTTTGTCCTTACAACACACACATACTGGCACACACACTCATGCAAAGATGAAAGCACACAATAGATCTTGGTTTCTGACATTTGGGGAAAGCATTTGGACTAAGTAAAGCAGCCGTGTCAGAGGTGATGAGTATGTTATGGTTCCCTGTGGACTATAGGCCCCACGTGTCCATGTCACAGCAGACAAATAGTCCAAAAATGGACCAGGCCACGTTCCTTTCTGCTTGACATTTGCTTTAATATGGTATGTGACTTGTTGCTTTTAGATCTTGGTTTATAGCTTTCCACAAGCAACTCATCACAGTTCTGCTTTTATTTTACTTCATTTAGCCAGGATGTCAGGCTGACATTGGTCATAGACGAAACATAAGGATCCACTCAAGCTAAAATACTGCAAAATAATATGTTGTGCTTCATATAGTAAACATGTCAGCTCTCTGGCGAGGCACAAAGATGATTTTGGCTGATCATTTTATGTTTACTCAGTTATTTTATAGCATAAAGTAAAACATTAAAAAAAGTGAAAGTTTTATGTTTTGTGTCCATCACTCTCAAAATGTAAGAAATAAAGAGTTTCCCGGAGTCTGAAATGTTGTGTTTTTGTGTGTTTTTAATGTCAGAATTCAGAGGGAAAACTGAAGAAAAATGGACATAAAGCAGCAAAGCTTCCAGGCACCATTACCATCTCCTATAATAGACTGTTTGTAGAAAATTCCATCATCTTTTCAATCTAGGCACAGGGATGCTTGAACCCCATTCCATACTATGTAATATTTCAGTGGCTGCTGCAGCCATTTACCTTTGTAGTCTGCTGTGTTTACTGTGTTTATGGTTCACTCACTTCAATGAAAGAAAGGTGCGCATGTGAACCGTCACTGGATAATTTCAAAAATAGTTGGTGATTTTGTTGTTCTTTGATAAGCAGCAATGCTGTACACACAATAATCCACTCAGAAGTGTCCTAAAACATCAATAATTTAATTTAGCACACTCAAATAAAGAGTATATTTTCTTAAAATCTCCCCAATTTACCTTATTTGCCATGCTGGTCTGGGGGAAGACAGTAAAGCACACAATTAATTGTAACAGTATGTACTGTAACATATTCTGGGTGTGGAAAGTGAGCACTCAACAAATTTTGTTAAGGTGCTCCTCAGAAAGGCAACTGACCATAAATAGCTAGACTAGAGTTTCTACATGACTGGCAGTAGACAAAGCAGATGTATTGAGCAGCTGCCAGGTAACGTACAGTATGTGTACGCATGGGAAATACTGTAGGCTGATTCTGAGAAGGATTCAATCTCTGTAAAAATAGAATTAAAATGGTTCTATAGCCTGTACCAGATGGTGAATATTCTGTTATATTTTGTCTGCCGTACACATTGTGAAGCAAAAACAAACAACAGCACTGTTTTGGTTTCTGTGGTATCAAGCTAGACCACTCGGCACAATATGTTAATGCTGCTATTCTTTGAGCAGATTCTAGAGTCTGTTTACCGAGAAATAATTGCTGATTAGTCCAACATCTGGGCTTTGCAGTTTCATTTCAGCAAGACTGTGTCAAATATTGAAAACCCCACAAAGTCTATGCCCAAAAAGAAAAATATGGATGCATAATTATGAGAACAAAATCATTCTTATACCTATACTTTGCATTTCTGTGTACATATTGTGGGTGGTTTACATACCATTGTCACTGTTCAATTGTATCTCGCATGGCTTCATTCAGGACCAGTAGCTTTTCCTCTGACTTGCAATTAAGATTCACTTGGGTTTTGTTTGTTTGTTTTTTAAAGCATACAATAAAATCCAAGTACTCCAGTAAGGAAAAAGTAAAGTTGTGTTAAATAAAACCAGTTAAGTTGTATAGTGGATCAAAAGTTGCTTAAAAATACTTGAAATAGTTACTTTTTTTATCTATTTGGAGGTAATGGGTAATGAGGTAAAATTCTAATATAGGAGCAGTTTATTGGACCAAATTATGAACAGCTAAAATAAAACATGTGATTTTGACATAGCACATGAGAACCAGAATTTATTATTAACTATTAGGTTTGGGCGATGTGTTAAAATGTTCTAACCGGCCATCGTCAGCCCACGAACTGGTGATTGGCAGTGTGTGTGTGTGTGTGTGTGTGTGTGTGTGTGTGTGTGTGTGTGTGTGTGTGTGCGTGACTCCCCACTCCCTTACACCACATTTACAGTGACTGCAGTCATGGAGGAGCTGCCAAAAATAATACAAAATAACCTATTTGCAATTATTTTGGTTTTAAACCAGATGCAACTGGGATGTCGAAGGACATAACTCAAGCAATTTGTCATGTCTGCAAACGTGTAGTTTCGTCAAAGGATTCTAACACCACCAATTTGCACGAGCATTTGCGAGTAAACCATCCTGCTGAGCGTGCTAAGCTAACACCGAGAGCAGCGGCTCCCTCGACTGCCACTGGAAAAACGCTGCTTCACCAGCCCACAATCCTTGGTGCTTTAGCCAAAACTAAATATGACAAGGACAGTCTGAGATGGGTACAATGCACACTGGCTGTGTCTACAGATCTTGCAAAGGATATGATGTCTTTTCACACCCTGGAAAAGGATTCTTTCAAGGAGCTGCTCAAAACGTTTGACAAGCAGTATACGCTTCCTGGGTGGAAATACTTCTCAAAAACCACCATACCAGATCTCTATAATAAAGTCAGGGCTGATGTAAGTAAAAAGCTGGATGCAGCAGACTTTGTCGCATTGACTACTGACATGTGGTCAACTACCAACATGAGAAACGACGTATGTTCCCGATGACCACACAGCCGTGGTGCTGCATTCTTGACAGCGCTCAAGAAAGGAAAATCATGGAGGAAAAGACTTCTTGTGTCACTACAGATAATGGAGCCGACATCGTTAGTGCCATCAGGAACCTTGGTTGGCCATGGCTTAATTGTTTTGGACATGAACTTAATGTGGCAGTGAATAATGCCATAAAGAAAGAGAAAGCAAACACCGACCGAGCATTTGGTGTATGCTGCTCTATCAATGGAGCATTTGCGCATAGCTGGCAGAGGAGACAGGAGCTCTGCATGGTGCAAGAGGAACTTGACCTACCACCACAGTCCCTGATAACGGTAATATACATACATTTTGTCTGTTTGCAACCCTGCTCGACCCTCATTACAAGGGAGACCATGTGACCACCGCCAAGCTTGACTTCATCAGAATGAAACTCCAGCTTGAGATGGTGGAGTTCTGGTCAGTCAAAAGAGCTGGCCCTGTCGCTCCACCGGCGGTGTGTGTTCGGGTGGATGATGAGGAGGAAGAGGAAGCACCCCAACAGTCAGGGAAGAAGGCTAAGTCGCTGGGTGGCCTCTTAAGGAGAGAGAAGCTTCCAATTAGCTGCACGCCAGAGCAGAGACAGCTACCTCAGCGAGGAGGTCATTGATGGCGACGAAGAATATCACCAAAATAAAAATAAAAAAACTGACGATAACACGTCATTCAAACTCAAATAAAACTCGCCCAAAAAATGCACTTACTCTGGTTTGGTTGAATTAAATCCTTAATACATCCTTCATACAGTGAAGGCAGGCGCGGAGCAGTGGCTCTCAGGCATAAATATTAAACTACGAAAAATAAAATAACTATCATCCCAATAAAGAGTAACCGACGACGTACTCTGCCACTGTCGGTATATGATACATTTGTCAAATCGCCCAACCCTATTAACTGTGATATAGGTGGAAATATATTTGGAGATATTTTTAACACACTTCCTATGGAAAAAATATTCTTTCAGTATGTAAAAATATAACATTGTTTCACTTGGCAGTCTTCTAACTTCTCCCTCAGTATTAACTTATGATATACAGTATCTCTCCTGTCATGTTTCCCCTCAATGGAGCCGCACCATTCTTTTCCTGTGAGGTTTAATAAAGTAGTGATTTAGTCAGAAAGGTAAGCCTATCCTCTTACCCCTAAATGCAAACCAGACAATATAAATTTGAATGTGAAAATCTATAAATCCTGTTGGATTGGGACGATTATGAGGCCTCGCTCCTCTGGCCTGAAGGCCAGGGTCCATTCTCCCAGCTAGAGAAAGCTTTTCCTGGGAACTAATGTTGGTGCCCCTCATTCCCTGCTTTGGCCCACTGAACTTATACCAACACAGTGAATTATAAAGCCAACTCTGGATGAATTGAATAAGCAGGACCCTCTGGTTTCCCTCTTAAAAAGCCTAAAATACCTCAAACACCAAGGTTCAAAGACTTGAAATATGATCATTTGGCAACAAGCACGTTCATAAACTGAGGGTGGGTAGAGGGTTTATATTGCAAAATCTATATTTCCTGCTTATTTCCACATCTGCAGTCTATGAATTATACCAACATTTGTTTTTAATGCACAATTTGTTTTTCAGTCTTCACATTGGAAACACAGCTAACTGTGCCGTTGCTATCGAAAGGTCCAAAGTGCTCATTTATAATTGTTTAATGGTACAAATAGCCAATACTGTCAGGTTTCAGCACTGACCCATGCATGCTGTTCTCCCCTCTATATCTGTGGAAAGAAAACATAGTTTCATCCTTCAAAAAAAGCAATTTTCTAAATGTGATGACTTTGGCCACTCACGACAGGCCAACAATCACAATCCCAATTGCTGAGTTCATTATAAGTTTATAATGCAACCCACACAAGCAACCCATTTGTTTAATGCCTTTCTGCCCCTCCCTCTTTTCTGGTCTGATGTAGCCAATGAGTTACCTATCAGCAACTGCTCCTGTTTAAGTTGCTCTGAGAAGGAAGCTCGTTATTGGCTTGACATTTCTATGTATGTTTCTATGGGGTCAAAGGTCAGGGTCAGCAACTCTCTCTGCATTTTTCTTTAACCACCTTAGTCACATAAATGCACGGGATGGGGAAAGCTGATAGGGGCATTTGACATGACAGAGTAACGAATAAAAGTCTGAATGTGACCCCTGGAACATGGGGTCATAAACACTTTATGCTTTCTGTGCATGTAAGAGAGAGCTGGGGAAAGGATTGGTGGTAAGACTGAAGCGTATGCCTTCCACATGAAAGATTTTTTTGTGCTCTTGGGAATAAGCTCGGTCAAGGCCACCTCAAGTCTGACTAAAGTCGTTGTGATGAAATGTGTGCTTCTTGAGTGCTTGACTGCCAAGAAAAATCAGGAGCTCTTTGATGAGTTACCCATTTGTAGCCTTCAACAATGCAATCTTAATCTACTCTACGTGTGACCCAGTGCAACGCTCACACTTGAAGTACAGTATTTATTTTTTCACTGACAGTATGCGCTCTTAGCATCTCAGAAGTGAGAAAGGTAAAAATAAAAATAATAGCATTTGTTCAAGTTGATGAATCTGCCATGCAGTTGGGGGAGACGTCTCCTTAAAACACAGAGCTTGGATTTTCCAGAAAAAGCGAAGTTGAGAAATGAGTCTAACCCGTATGTACGTAATGAGAAAGTGCATTACTCAGGCATGTATGTATGAGACACAGCCTCTGTAGCCATGAATTGTAAGCACTGTCCACGTATAACTTTATAACCGTGAGCTTAAATAACTTGGCTCAACACTGGAAAACCAAGATAAGAGCAGCTGTAGTCACACAGCTAAAAAATAGTATGTGATTAACAAAGTTTTGACGTCAAAACATACAGCAGAAACTAATGACCAAAAAGCTGCCCATACAGTAAATTACTCTGGTGCAAAGGCTCAACAGTGACCAGAGGATTTTTCCATGCCAGTCTCTTTTAGCAATTTGCAAAGAAATCCCAAAAATTAATCCACAGAGGAAAGAGGTGAAAAAAATCAAACCAGACACTTCACAGAACAGGAGTTAATACTGATAACACATCTCCAACTAAGAACAAAACATTGACTAAAGTTGCTCTCCCATGAACTAAATTGCTAATCTCAACCTGAAAAGAAAGTCCGCTTTTTAAAATAAAAGCTCCACATAATCAAACGTAATGGGAGTCAAATTTTACTAAATTAGATATTGTTTTTAACTTTAAATTAAAAAAAGTCAAACTTATGTTCTCTCTGAAACACACCGATGATGGATGTTGAATGTACCTGTCTGTTGAAAGACTATTCAGTCTGCAGTCTTGCATGTGATGCACCCAAGTAAACTATTTACTTTAATTCTGTGAAAAAGTGAATAATTAATTTGATGCAAGTGTTTTTTTTTAAGGAAAATAATAACATCTTCAATCATTATGTCTATATTTCTAAGCTAAAAATGCCCTGCTGACTATGCAAACCCACATTATTAGAACGTTATTCCAATAAGGTTAATCTACTTACTACAGTACCTACAGCAGCATGGGATACATAATGAATACATCAAGTCCAGCCCACTCATTTAAAAAAATAAAATAAAGTTTGCTAGTGTCTGTTCATGAATCATTTATATTAAATCTTACTGGGTGCCATAAATGAGGTATAGTGCCTGCTGCAAGTTGCCTCCAGAGAAGCAGGTACTGCTGGGTAATAACCTGGGTAGACATGGAGCTGGAGGACAGTATGAGCTCTCCTCATGTTCCTACAAGCATATGATCAAGTAACTGCCAAATAACAAAGAGGTGTTAGTTAGTTGAGGTGCCTTTGTGTGAGTGTGAGTGTGTGTGCGCGTGCGTGTGTGCGTGCGCGTGTGTGCGTGCAACATTGTAGAGTTTTGCTGCTGCCAAAGCTGAGCCTCGCTCATGCCTTCTCTCATTTTCTATCTCTTTTTCCTTAGCTTTCTCTCTGCTCTTCTCCATCTCTCCATGTCGCTGTTTTGACAGTAAGTTTTGTAATTACTCGGGCAGCAGTCTGTTGACTGGGGCTTAGCCTGGAGCATTTTGCTAGCCACGAATAACGACAGAGCTTCAGCATCCAGAGCAAACAAAAACACACCAGGATGCTGGGCAGTCCATGTCAATATAACTAATGCACCAGATAAGTGTAGTTTCTTTTAGTTTACTTTAGTTTTTGGGGAGAGTGGAAGATATGACACCCCTATGGTGGCCCTGAGCAAAGCATTCTCCTAAACGGGTCATATAATGAATACGAAACTGTATGCACAACAGTTCGCAGATATGATGCGTGTTCCGTGTTAAATACATGCCGGTTGCCTGATACACACGGGACTAATTCGGTAGTTTTAGGCAACAAATCGACTCGTATATGGTTATTAAAAACAAATGCAGGAATTGCATTAAAATCCCTACTTCCGTGTTCCATTGTGCCGGTTGCTTGATACACACGTCATTAACAGCGCGACTAACATTGTGAAACGGGACTAATTTGGTAGGTTTAGGTTACAAATATACTGAGTTAGGTTTAGGCTACAAAACAACTTGGTATGGTTAGTAAAAAAAAACACAGGGATTGGCATTAAAATCCCTACTTCCATGTTCCATTTTAAATACATGACGGTCACGTGATACTCAGACTCGAACTCTGGTCTCCTGGGTAAAAGTCCTGTGTGTGATCGAGAGATGATGTTTCTTCATTTGCTTGTGTTGTGTCTATTTGCATGTGTTTTCTTAATTTGCAGTGTGTTGAGCTCTCAGGGTCACGGTACACTCCAATAATTTCATATAAATCAATTAATTATGTGACATCTAATCTCAAGTGTGTTCTATTTTCTACAAATAGTGGACCCAACTGTTGGGATGTCAGAAAAACAGCAATTTAATCAGAGAGAACATTTCACATTTGCTAGCTAGCAAACATGTTTTAACTACATTTAGCTGAAGTCAGCTATTAGTCACAAGGTACCATTACTGGCTAGCTAAGGTCAGAGATGGCTAACTGAGCTGTCACACAGTAAACATGAATTTGTTTTCTTTATGGAGGTGCTGCATAACTCTTTAACTAGTTTAGAGGATGTCTGCAGGTCTAAACAAAATCTAAAAATGTCTTCTAATTATATGATAGAGCTCATGCCTTTGTCTTCAATGTGAATCAATAATATCTTGATGTCAGCATTTTTTTTTTTTTTTTTTAAGATGATTAATAAAAAGTCCCCTGCTGAAACAGCATTTCACTTCAGAAAGATAAACTGCAGCCAAT
>JAOVVB010250703.1:0-20411 GCA_028570985.1 Heterobranchus longifilis | reverse complement strand
TTATACTCCAGTAGACGAGAGTAACATCTGACACACAGATCTACAAACACTGAAGCAGCAGAACTTTATATTATATTCATGTCTTTATATAATCAGATGTGGTGGATTGTGGTGAACCATCTAATAACTGAAATAATCACTCAGTTCATCTCAATTGAATTTCTAGGAAGACAAATAAATAAATAAATTCTTGAAAATTAGACTTTTTTTCTCTAACAAAAATCTTGTCAAGTATTTGTTTGCATTATTTAAGGAAACATATTTAAAAAAACAAATCTTTATCTTCATAAAAAATAATAATAAAGCAATATTTTGAGCAATAAGGAGCTAAAACAGGGGTTCGCATAATGTCCCTGCAGGTCTAACAGAGTGCTCTCCTTATTATTATTAAGACTTCCGGTGGCTTAATGTAAGACAAAGGGACTAGTTTTTGTAAGCTGTGTAATGAGTTTTCTAAACATTGTAAAAGGTATAAATTCCTGAAATCAGCTCATTAAGAAACTTACAGCTACACTATATCTAGCTTACATAAGTGTGTTTATTTTTTGTAATAACCAGAACATGCTGAAATTTGGCCATTTATGTCTAGTTTTAAGCTCATTACAGACTTTAAATGGCTAGACTTTTGTCCCAGTGTTTGGAATTCTAGCCAGTTTGAATTTGCTCCGCCTATTTTTTAAAATGATGTTTAATAATAGTTGGCAGTATATTTTCCAGTAGAGCGGTTTACAGTTAATACAGTAGATTATTGTGATGTCAAAAACTGCAGTGATGTTGAGAAACACAAGCGGCGAGACCGAGCCCTGATCAGAGGGCAGTAGGAGGTTATTTACCACTTTAACCAGCGCTGACTCTGATGAGACCTAAATCCCTGAGTCCTGTAGGTTCAGGGTGAAGTACTGTACATGGATTGATTTCAATAAGAAAATCCTTTAATCCTATTCAGACTGTAATTACTCGCTTATGTGATGGTTATTTCCTACATTAATAGTAAATAGAATATTTACTGAATTATTATTTGATTTCGATTTGATTTAGTCTAGAGGACACTAACTGATGCTCCACACACTTGGTTTTTGTTTTGGTGCTTTGGTGGCTGATTAATTCCTGAGTAACTCTGATACTTTATTAAATAAAAGTTTAGAAATTTGAGTGCTCTTATTTAAAATGCGAGTGCAGTCATTAAACCAGGGCTTCAGAGCTTTATACTTTATAATTATTTTTCTTTTAAGCGAGGCGACGATATTTGGCGTGGCAGGAAACAATGACTCGAAGCTTTCAGCCACTTAATGGAGTCGTGTAGGGTCAGAGAATCACGCGGCCACGCTTAAATAAATCTGAGGAACTCTTAATAAAGATGAATGCACAGCTTATTTAATGACTCACACAAAGCTGAGCTCAAATATTATGTGTAAGACATATTTTAAATCAGGAAGTGATCTGAAATACATGATTTTTTTTTACATAACTTCTAATGGAAAAGAATGACATGATAAATGGCTTCACACTTTTAATACAAAACAGCATGCAAACCAATTCAGGTTTATTTATATAGCACTTTAAGCAATGAACAAAGTTCTCACCAAGCAGTTTTACAGAAATATATAATCAAAATATAAATTCTGGAGAGAGAGAGAGAGCGAGAGAAAGAGACTAGCCAAGTGAATAGGCTCAACCACTCTAGAATAGGCTCAATCCAGACTCATCAGGTCACATGACCTTGTTCCATCGCTCCAAAGTCCAGTCTTTATGCTCCCTAACAAACTGAAGACTTTTTTCTGATGAGTTTCACTGATAAGTGATTTTCTTATGGACACACAGCTGAGGCGGTAAGTTATTGATCAGAAGGTCGGCGGTTCGAGCCCTAGCTCCACCAGGTTCTTGCTGTGGAGCTGGCCCTTAACCCTATCTGCTCTGGGACACGGTGTCATGGCTGACCCCGCGCTCTGACCCCAGCTATGCTAGGATACGCGAAGACAGAATTTCATTGTGCAGTAATTCTGGGAATGTGATAAATAAAGGCTTAACTTTAGTCCCAGTCCTGTGAGTTCTCATCACATTGTGTGTGTGTGTGTGTGTGTGTGTGTGTGTAAATGCACTTATTGTCAGTATTAAACACAGCTCTGATTTTTACTGTAGGTTTATCACGGGTTTGATCTGATGTTACGATGATGAGGGTGAAGTGTTGTAATGATTAGACTTCACTGTAACTATTTGAGCTTTGACAATGTAAAATCCTTTACTGTAAACTGATTTCTCTTTATAGTATTAAAGCATGTCTTGTTTGTTAACGTACAGGTGTAATAGGTCCAAACAGTAAGTATAATATCAGTGGCTCGCTCCTCATGGAGTCGCCACTCTAACAGTCGAAGCACAACAATTAAATCAACCTGCACTTAGCAAAGATACGCTAATCATTATTTCAGAGACAAGCTAAATTGGCAGGTTTTTCCAGCGCGTTGTTTTGTTCCTCGCTGTGTGGCTGCCAATCCTGATAATTCACAGGCATGAACCATATCATTTAGAAATGTCGAGAAGCACAAACAGCTCAGGCTGTCGCAGCACCAACACCAACACCAAGGATTAAGGATTTCACTGCTCAATCCTATTATTTTAAGAGACCCGAGTGTGTCCTGGACCTTCTGTATACCAGTGTCTTCACATCCAGATGTTGTAGGAACTGGATGTTTTTGCTCAGGTCTACACACACAACATGCTGGAGCATCAGATGAAACCAGAGAGAAAGAAAAAGGTTAGGAAGTGAATTCCACAAACCAATGATTGAAAAGATGACTGTGTGTGTATGTGTGTATGTGTGTGTGTGTATATACACTTCTGTTTGATGGCCTTCTGTGTGTATACACTGTGTATGACATATCAGCAAGCGGGTGCGTTACCCTTTAAAGGTGCAGGAACTGATCCCCAGTAAACAGAGCAACATCCGTTTCCATTTTTACATGCTTTTAGCTCACTGAGGTCTCAGCACTGTTGAAACGTCTCTCCTACTCATCTAATAACTTCGTCCTCATGTCTGCTCGTCTCAGCGTCTCCTCTTTGGCTGTTTCTCAGACGTTCCTTTGTTTATCCAGTGAGTGAGAGCTGAAGCTCAACATTACAGTTCCATGTGCTGGATATTCTCTCACTCCCACTGCCCCTGCTGCTGATTGGCTGAAACAGTTTTTGCCGTTTGTGTAGAACAGGATGTTTATTTCCCGTTTTCAGGGCTGCGTGCAGGATCGATGCCACGACTTTGGATTTGGATTAAACAGAAAGTAGACAGAATTTGTACAGTTCATCAACCTCAGCTACATCACTCGAGTTTATAATTTTCTAAATTGCTCATTCCTAAAACACGGAACTGTTGTTTATATAAGGGGCGTTCACGTCAAACTGGGACTTTCTGTAATTTCCGCAGAAAAAAGTGAGTCAAGGTCGAGGTGTCTCAGAGATCACTGCAGTCGTTCCCATGAACATTCAGTGAGTGGAACGCCTGATCACTGAAAATCGATGGATAACTTGTCACTGACTTGCAGAGGAGACGCATCTGTGTGTGTAAACTGTACACCCACTCATTTACCAACACCACTCACACATTACAGGAACTCGGCTGGGAGTTATCGCCACGTCCCCCATACAGTCCTGACTTCGCTCCAAGACATTTCCATTAAAGGAGTTCCTGGGAGGCCGGCGTTTCAGACATGAAGCAGGCAGTCTGATCAAAAAACGTTCTACCTTGATGGTGTCCAAGCTCTAGTGAAACACTGGGATAAGTGCATTAGTGTATCAGGGGATTATATAGAGACATAAAGGGAGATTTTACTTTCAGAACTGTGTAAAAAAAAAAAAAAAAATTTAAAATCAGTCCCGCTTTGACTCGAACACCATTGTGGAAAAAATATCTGCTATTTACGCACTGTTATAAATAAAGTTATAAACTGTACTTTTCCTTGTTGCTAAGGTGGCAGCAATAAATATGTATACCTTTGAAAAAAAAAAAAAAAAACAATGCAAGGAACATCATTGAACCCGAAGTTCCTTTAATGTATATTATAAAACTTTTTATATGTTGACTAAAGGGACATTTGTGCGTACCAGATTAAACATGGTACTGGTGCTGCCCGTGTAACTACAGTAGTACTGCCATGGCAACAGGCATAAGTACAGTTTGGTATCTTTATTTAAAATAAAATAAAAAATTCTAAAAGCTATGATCATATCCTAACTATTTCTAAAAAATATTGTTGTTGTGAATGCTAAAGCTAAAATACAGTACACCCCGTAATCTGTCAGGAGCAATTTCTGTCTGTTTTAAGTGTTAATTAAATTGATCTGTGTGGGCGCAGTGTTAGAACATCAGTGTAGGTGGAACACATGGTGTTTTGGTTCAGCATGACATGAAAATATGTACTTTAACAGATAACATGAGCAGAGTTAATGTGCTGAACCTACTGAAATAAAAAATAAATAAGATAAAATGTGTATATAGCCGTGGTTGGCTTGCATAAAGTCTGTAATTGCGTAAAAAACAAAAAGTATGTGACGCCTACAGTCTCCTTTAAATCTGACAATTTTAGACCGCTAGGAAGTCTGTTGTGCAAAACATAGGAAATGGCATTTTGAATCACCGGGGGGGAAAAAACCCTCTTTGTCGCCCTTCATCTCAGACGAATCAACATGTAGCAGTGAATCACTCTTCTGTCTGGAGTCCTCACTTATTACCTGCCTGCAATGCTTTTTGTTCACTACTGGGCTGTCGGATTTCTTTTCTTTTTTTTTCCTTTATGATGTTTAATTCTAATATATAAATAATTGATGTTTATTTCATTATTTATTCGCGGGACTCTGCATACGTGTGTCTTGTTGGATTTGAATGCGCCGGTGCGTTGAATAACGTAGTGAGTCTGAGAGCTGAACCAATTACGGAGGTGATCAAAGTCCACGTTATTAAAAGGTGGAGAAGGACTCGTCATGTCCTCCGTCACCCCCACATCCTCGTCCTCATTTTCCTACAGGGTTTTGAATATCTTAATATTCAGCATTGCATGTTTAATTAAAGTCTTGGTGAGCGTGTTGAGTAGGTCATGTCTTATAAACCTGCGGTCAGCGCTCGGTCTGAGCTGCCTAAGGCTTTCACCGCCTCGCTGTTGCACATCCTGGTAATGACGGTCAACTCCGCAGCAAGACGTCCGCCGTCTTTGCCGTTTTATAGTAGAGAACAGATCACGTTTATCAGAGGCTATTAGGCACATTCTCTTTCTTGTGCTTGGACCAAAATAATGTATTTTCAAGAATACTGAATCAGTATATTGTTGTTGTATCGTCAAGATGTAATGCATTGAAACCAACAGGTAACACCATGTTCACTAAGGAACAACAACGTGACTGTGGGATGCTTTTAATTAAAGGTCACTTCAATCTTTTTACGTTTAATAAATAAGCTTGAATATTCGTCCAAACTTCCCACCTAACACACTGTATGGAGAAAAGCGTTTGTCCAAACCTGTTAATTATTAAATTGAGGCTCCTTATCCCCAGAGAGGGACAATCTTAATGCTTCAGCATATTTGGACATCTTGGACAATGCAATGCTTTGTTAAACTCAGTGGTAACAGTTTGGGACGTCCCTTTTCTATTCCAACATGACCGTACCTCAGTGCAATATAAAGACACGGTTTGATGAGTTCGGTGTGGAAGAACTCGACCGGCCCGAACACAGAGCCCTGACCTCAACCCCATCGAACACCTTTGGGATGAACTGGAGCGGAGATTGTGAGCCAGACCTTCTCATCCAACATCAATGCCTGACCTCATAAACACTCTACAGAATGAATGGACGTGAATTCCCACAGAAACGCTCTGAAATCTTGTGGACGGCCTCCCAAAAAGAGTGGAAGCTGTTAGAGCTGCAGAATCAACTGTGAGACCGACTCCATATTGAAGTGCATTTATTTGGATACAATGACATTAACAGGTTTGGCCCAATACTTCTGTCCACACAGTGTATAATATCATCAATAAGAAAAACAAAAAGGGATTTGCATGGGGTGCCATTTTTTCCGCGTTCAGATTGGCTAAAAGGAAAGGGACACGGGGTGCAGTAGCTCATTTACATTTTAAAGCCGCAGACGCTGAGACATTTATCTCACTCGGTGCATTTGAAGGAGGATTGAAACAGAAGGAATTTGAGGGACGCCAGAATACATGATCTGAGTGATATTTCGGCCGGAGCATTAGCGGATGCATTTAGAGACCTCTAAGGCTAATGTTATCACACTAAAAAATAAAAAACTATAATATTGTACCTTTAAGCAATATGGGATGAGCAATAAGGCAAGAAAAAAGCCTTAAAGCACATTTTTATACTCTAGCTTTTAGCAGCTCCTAGACTCTCTGCTGTACCTGACTTAAATGTATAATTATTTGATAGAGAGTTATTTGCTTTTTATTTAACTTTTTATATGTATTTGGGATGATGTTAGATGTTATTTTTGTGTTATTTTTGTGGTTTTTATGTCTCAGGTTATTGTGAAGCACTTTGTAGCTAAGGTTTAGAAAAGTGCTGTACAAATTAAACATACGTTTGTCTGAAATCACCGAGTTGCAGCAAAATATTCAGATGTTGTAAACACATGATGAAAGAAATAATAAGGGGGTATCTGATAGACATCTCCTACGATACACTGGGACACATCATTAGTGGTGTATCATGGGGTAGTTGGTTGTTTCGAGTCTTGCAACATCAGATACCCTCAACCAGGTGATCCAGACAGGCTTGATCTGGCACCAACTCACGTCCCAGAAGGAACCCACGGGTCAGCCCTTTTAAACCAACGCCACCTCGTGGCTTTTTCTGTGGCTTTGCTCACGGATTGGACGGCCCTCTTTCTGGACTCTCCTCTTTAATTCCCAACCGTGTGAGGATTTTGCAGAATGAGCGTCCTGCATAGCCTCTACATCCAACTTCTGTTGGCTCATAGAAGGTCCACCAGCTTCTGTTTCTGCATTCATCCACCAGTTCCTGGTACTTACCTTGTCTCCTCTCATTGAGAAGAGCGTATTAAGGAAGCGTATTCGGTGGGGCAGCATTATAATTAAATAGAACTAAAGAAAAATGACACTGACGTTTAAGACATAATTAATTCTCTCTTTCTCTTTGGGGCACGAGGCGGGATACATCCTGGACAGGGTGCCAGTCCATTGCAAGGCAGTCATTATGGGCATTACGGCAGTTAGCGTAATCTGCATGACTTTGGACTGTAGGAGAAAACTGGAGCACCCAGAGGAAACCCACCAAGCACGGGGAGAATATGCAAACTCCATGGGAATCGAACCCGGAGCCTGGTGGTGTGAGGCCACAGTGCTAACCATTAACCACTAACGTGCTGTCCACGTCTCCACTTAGTCAATATACATCCATGTTAACGTTTTCATTCCTAATACTGGATACACGCACACAACGGACTCAAGATTTATATTTTTATTTTATTTTAATTTTTTGTCCATGGACGGTTCTGTCTCCGTCCACAGTTTGTAATTAATTATGGTGTTTTTAACAGCAGACCTATCTGACAGAAGATCTTATGCAGCGCTCGGTTGTTAGACGCTGTCTAAAAGAGACGTAATGTCTGTGAAAAAAGTAGCCGCGCTGTCAGTTTGACAGGTTTTCTAATGCTCGGCGAAGCCTTTTTTATTTGGGTGTCCTTACATTACTACATCAGAAAGTGTGATGTACTGTGCTGGACTTAAAGGAGTGCAAAAAAAATGCTGCAACGCAAAGAGTGCATTTAAAAGTGAAATTCTGTAATCTATGTACAGTGCAGTAAGCAGGAATGAACCTAATGAGGTCAGTGTTAGATGTGAAAACACTCTTTCTTAATGAATCCAGAGACTTGAGGTCAATTCGTGCTGTTTTATATGGAAAATAGTCATCTACTGAGCATCATGGAGAATCCGTCATCATGGAGAACCTTCTGGAGATTTTGACTGTCAAACTTGCTTCTGTTTTCATACGGGAAAAAACGACAGTTTTCATTATGTTCTTTTTTTTACAGTACAGGTCGTCCCTGAGTTACGAACATTCAAGTTACAAATTTCCGCAGATACGGACAGCAGTTCTATGACCATTTGTAGATGCGAACCAATCGTGGATGTAGCTCACATGTATTGTACAGAAAATAGACCCTGCAGTCCACCAGATAACAATATTTTTCCCTCCCTCATACACAGCCTGATTCTTTTCAAAGGTAGAGTGCAATTAAGTTAATTAATTTTATTTTTACTTTATATGTTTTATTAATCATTTTTATATTTGTTTTGGTATGTGGAACGAATAGTCTGAGTTTTCATTATGTCTTATGGTGAAATTCGCCCTGACGCAGAATGCCATCTGGGCTTTCCCTCGTGATTTAAAGGTGCAGAGACAACACTGTGTGAGAATCATTTCCTTAGGTGTGATTACAGTTTTTGGCCACATGATGGCAGTGTGCGGAATGGGGACAGAGATTTAGTCGAGTGGATTGGTATGCTTTACAGTGTATGTTCATGTCAAAGGCGTACTGTATAAGTCTCACTTTGTTGGATTTAAGAACAAATCCGACTTACGAACATGCTCCTGGAACAGAACTCATTCATAATTTCTTCTGTAGCATTTAGTATTTATCTGAAAAAGTAATGCTTGAAAACCTAAAGTGTTTACAATGCTAGTTTTTCTGTTAATGCGGTTCACCTATTTCGGCACACACCAAAAGGGGCAACCAAGACTGCTCGAAAAGGTAACAAACTCTTGTGCGGATGGATTGTAATTTGAACACACTACGGACCAAACGTAGACAAACAAACGGTGTCTGCTTTGTTAGTGTTATCCAGTGGTGAAGACTTTACCTGCTCCACTTTGACAGCAAATGAGAAAAAGATTTGGATGAGGTGCGAAAGATAAAAAAAAAAAAGGAAAAAATGTAGTCAACATCATTAATACAGAAAACACTTCCAAAATTAAAATTTTAATTTAATAAACATGCAGGAACTTTCACTAAAGACAGTGCACATAAGCTTGGGAGCGAGACATTTGTTAGGTTGTTAAAGAAATGTTGAAATACAGGACCTTTAAAGCAGCTGTTTATGAATATTCATGATCCAGTCTTATGAACATAGCAGTGTTGTGGGCTATCTCAGCTTTTTTGCATTAAATGTCTTGAGAGCAAAATTAGAAATCATATTGTTGGGTCCAGGAGTGGAGATAATATTCAAATTTACAAATATAGACCCGGGTCACAAAATGCAGCCCCAGATGTTTCTGTTATTCTATAAACTCAGTACCGAATGTTATCAGTTCTAGTACTAGAGGTGGCGCCGGTCCGGTACACGGAGTGTTACAGTCGGGCTAAAAGAAACAGTGAACAGGAGAACAGATCCTGTAACAATTAGCAAGGATAGAATTAAGATTTTAAAAAGAAATGTGTTTGTGGAGCTGGGAATGTTTACATACTGTGTATAAAGACTTAACTGTTTTATTTTATTGTGTTAGGATTGATTTATTATATTTATTCGTTTTTAAGCCTCCGACATTAAGTATTTTGGAGGTTTTTCTTCCCATGCATCCATCTGAGCTTCTCGTTAGCGCAGTATATCATGTCTGTAATCAGCGGATAAACTGATTAGATTTTGGTGTCGATCCAAACAGGGTCGAGGTCAGATGTCTGAAATAGTTTGTCTTCATTAGTTCCTTTCATGTTCGGCAGCTCAAGGCCCGTTCTTTGGCGAGCTGTGAAGTTTTTCCGTCGGCCCGCCCGTGCGTCCTTCTCTTCGGCATTGTGAGACTCGAGCTTCTTGTAGAGGAGACATCTCGAGAATTAGTCGTTGAATATTTGTAAGATTGAAATCGAGTTATAACTGTGATACAGCAGAAGAAGAAACCTTATAAGAGAGACTTTTAATTAAGGAAGAAACAACGTAACAGAACAGCAGTTGTACACGTGTTCCACTATTAAGGATAATTTTTATTATGTGTTAAAGGACGACATGTTCATACTTAAATTTAATCTTATGGAACAAGCTAGGATTGTGTGTGTGTGTGTGTGTGTGTGTGTTTACAGTATTAAAATTTTACCACCGTCTTGTTCAGCAGTAACACGTTTACTGCCCAGTAAACACATCCTGTATATTATAGACAGATTAGATATTTTCTTTGTAACTCGTTCAGTAGCAGTAATTACTCTGAGCGCTTTTTAATTTCGAGAGTTTTGGGGTAAAAATCCTAATGGAACGTTATGTAATCCATCTCTTTCCTTCAGCCCGCTCTGCAGCTGCGTCCTTGCTCCTAGAAAAAAAAAACATTCAGACGTTTCAAGCGCTCATTAAACCACGTTATTGATGAGTGAAAGCTGAACGCCAACATAATAGTGAAAAGCTAATCATGAGAGTAGGCCGGCGGCAGCAGCAGCAGCGGGAGATTTTATTAAAAAAAGGAAGCGGGCGCATCTAGAGCGTTCGAGCCTTAGCAGTCGTACTTCCTGTTTCCTTTTGTGCAGGTTAGAAGTGTGCGTCACTTGTAGCTCAATCTACGCCTGGTTTCTCTTTTATCTCTTCGCTTCCGTCAATAACAATCTTCAAAATGCTTCTAAAATGTTGACTTTGTTGTTTTCCATAAGATAAGATTGTTCTGTTTGATACGAACACTAATTTGATTCTGATTTCGCTGCCTGGGAGTGAAGAGAAGAAGGAGAGAAGAAGCTATTTTAGTCTGTGATTGGAGTTTCCGGCTCTCGCATGTTTAAACAAAAGGCCCCGGTGCGACAGTGGTGCTGTTTACATTCCTATCAGAGACAGAGATTGTCTTCGGAGGTTCAGAGCTGTCTGTGATACACGCTGATAAAGGGCTGATTGTCCTGTCTCTTTTTTGTGTGTGTGTCTCTTCTATCTCTTTTTTCCCCACACAACACGGCACTGGCAGGGTGACCCCAGGGCGTCCTCGTCGCTCCAGGGATCCTGCGCCTGGCAAGTCGGTGTTTATCATTTGAGACAGAATGACAGCTCGCTTTATTTCCCTGCGCGCGTGGAAACTTAACTCGCTCTTTCTTTTTTTTCCTGGTGGCGATGTGTGGATGCATACACTTACTCGTGGCTTTTATGAAGTGAAAAGGAGATGCAGATCAGGAATCGAAAAAAGAGCTGTGAAGAATCGAGACTCAATAAACAAGACAAGTGGGACAAACACAGAACTGCTTAAACAATGTGATTAGTAGTAAAAAAAAAAAATAGGCCTTTGGCACATGAATAAACAGTTTACAAAGTCATGTGTTTACGTTTTCTGTTACGATCAGTTCTGATTATGGGATGCCAGAATTCAGACCCTCGCTTTCCATTCAGATGGTTCAGATTTTCTTGTTTCTTTGTACCACAGTCGTTCTTTTTGATGTTCAACGAGTGTGGAACGCCTCATCCTTTGAAAACCGACGGATAACTTCAGGCAGGCTCGTGGACGAGACACACTTGTCTGTGGGGACGGTCACAAACACCGCTCGCACGTTACAGGAGCTTGGTTACGTCCCCCGTACAGTCCTGACCTCGCTCTAAGACATTTCCACGTTATTTGAGCCATCATTGAAGGAGTTCCTGGGGGGCCAGGACACAGTCTCCGCTTCGGCCTCGGAGTCACCTTCCTGACTGACGGGAGTCGATCCTGTGCTGTCATGGTCCATCCGCCTTAATGTTCAACTTTATTGAGCGCGTTGAGATGCTTTTTTTGCTCGCCACGGTTGTACAGAGTAATGATTTGACCTTCCATGTCCTTCATGTCATTCTTCTCTGAACTTCTCATCAACAAGACTTTCAGGACTGGTGCTCGCTGGATGCCATTTATTTTCTCGCACCGTTCTGTGAAGAAATCTCAAAGTTTCTGAAATGTTTGAACCCAAATCCCTCTGACATCATCAACAACGCTACATATAAAGTCACTAATGTCTCCACGTGTTTAAAGTGAAAGAACCGAAGTTGTGGATCTGTGTCTACATAATTTTACTTTGCATTGCTGATATTGATTGTAATATTGTATAAAAGAGTTTGTTTATGAATAAATGAATTTGACACTCATGACCTGGAACCATTTGGTTCCCATCATGTTTTTTTTTTTTGTCCACAGCTCTCGAGTCACTCAGAAACTGTTGGCCAGAAAGTTCTGGCTGTTCCCCAGCGTTCCCCCCGGTGTGTATCTAGTTACTTTCGTGAGCGTGTAATCATGAAGGCACAGGCCCGTGACATTTCACAGATGCACTCACCTGTGTCGTTCAGTCGATCGCTTTCCATTTCAAAGACCCGGAGTTCATGATGTAAAAAGTGCTAATGGCGGCGTAAATGGCACATCTAAAAATCAGCACCCAGTCCTGGTAGCAGATCGCTCAGGGCGCGGTGTTAAACGCTGAAGTGCCCATCATTCAGATTCCCCCTTATATATTCCTCCATTTTTTTGTTCCCTTCTTCTTTTTTTCTTGCCATAAGAGAGAAAAGTGTTCAGTGTGTGTTATAGACATCACGTTATTTTACACGTAATTTCCATTCAGATGATTCTTTTCTCTTTACTTAACTGAATGTAGCTCTACCTTCCTCTGTAGAAGACAACCGATGGTCTAAAGCATATAAAGAAGGCAAAAAAACGTCACAAATTATGACGAGACATGCCTGTGAAAACCAGTCCAGGTGAGGGAATGGCGTGAGTGCCAAGCTTCATCAGACCTTCATCCAACTACATGCATCCATCTAGGGACCTTTAGGGACGGTGGAGACAGATAATAAATAATGGTTTTAGTCCCATTTTGTACGATTGTGGTAGGACCTCCAGTCAACATTCACACACTCCGGGCACTTTGGGACGCCAACCAGCCTTATCTGCATGTCTTTGGAGTATGGGAGGAAACCAGAAAACTGGGGAAAAAAAAACACCAAACACGGGGAGAACATGCAAACTTCACACAGACAGACCCAACGCGGGAATCAAACCCAGGACCTGGAGGTGCAAGGCGACATTGCTAACTACTGTGCCACCATGCTACACACACAAAAAATTGGATAACTTTAACTTTCTTAACTTAAAATTGGATAACTCTACTTGCACATTACAGGAACTCAGCTGGGAGTTATAGCCACATCCCCCATACAGTCCTGACCTCATTCCAAGATATTTCTACATTAAAGGAGTTCCTGGGAGGCCGGCGTTTCAGATGTATATCAGACAGGCAGTTCGATCACGGCCCCAGCGTACTGAGAAAACTATTGGGATAAGTGCATTAGTGTAGCAGGGGATTATATAGAGAAATAAAGGGAGGTTTTACTCTGTGTGTATTATTATTATTGTTATTATATTATATTATAATAAATGGCACTTGATGGTATTCTTAGTCCATGATTGACTGAAGTAGCTTGCAGTCAGAGATACTGTACCTTCTCCATAGAAAAATAGCACTGTCTGTCCTTTCAGCTATAAGAATTAAAAGCACTTTAATATACTAATACAATAATATGTACTAAAATACATGTGTTATATAAAATTTTTAATCTTTAAATCCTCTCGATGTCAGTTAATAATGTACAAACACTTTCTCCATTTCTCTCTGATGTCGAGTCAGCTTCGCCCAGGCTACAGTTTAAAGATGTGTTTTACTCTAAACAGTGTGTAGCGACTAAACGGATGATGTTTCATGCTAATTTCCACAAGTGCTTTGAGCTCCGTGACATCCTTCAGCAGTCCTGAGCTGTACATCTTTTATACCGCAAGAATATTGCAATTTATATTTTGTATTTTAATCCAAAATAATAATTTCTATAAAATCTGTCAACATTATACATTTTAGATGTGGATGTCAATATTTTTTTACGAGCATACTGAAATGCATATAATTTTTTCTGTGGTAGGTCATCTTTTGTAAATCTGGTGGTGTTACTCATGGCATGGCAGCGTGGTGACTTGGTGGTTGGCGTGGTCACCTCACACACCCAGGGTTGGAGGTTTGAATCTTGTGCCCGGGTTGTGTTTCCTCTGAGGAGTTTGGTTTCCCTCCCAGTCCAAAGCTGTCGGCTAATTGCTTGTTTGTGGGTTGCCAGATGTTGCGGTCCTCAGCAGTGTATCTTCCAGCACGGGTGTGAGGTCAAAGGTCACTGGTGGAGAAGTACTGCTTAGTAATGTCAGTGGATGGATGGATGGCCTCATGTTGTTCCTATATTTACATGGACAACCCATTATCTTTATTAAGTATACCTGATGTCTAATTGATATGACATGCATCGTTTAGTCTTAAACAAATTGCTGCATGAAATTTAAAAATATGAATATTTATTACAAAAAAATGCGACCAAGCCTCTGTTTTGTCCAAACTGTCTGAGCAGCACTTAATAGAGAGTTCTGAACGTGTGCCTTTTCTTCACCATTTCTTTAATACCTCCCCTTGTCATGATGGATTACACCTCATCTCATGCTCAGTTATCTTCAAGGCGGCTAGTATTTACTCTTTCAAAGTGGGATTTTCCTGTTCGGAGTCACAGAGTGCAGTTCACGACTGATGTCGGATGAGGCCGTGTCTCTACGTGAGCGAGAGCCGTCTGCATCTAACGATCTCCTATAAGTTGAGACAGGCGCGTCTCTTAACCTTTACTCGTCTATTGAGACAACCCAATCAGGCACAAATCTCCTACTGTTGTTTTGTTTAAACGCTGCAAATCCACGCTTCTCCAGCATTGTGCAGCTAACGCGCGTCAATCAAATAATCCCCGGGATACACGCAGTAAATAAGACTTTGAATTAGGGCATGTTGAAGAGATCAGTGGGACAAGTCAAGGTTTGTGAAGTGACAGGGCTTTTTTGAAGTTTGGATTAGAAGAATATCTATGCCATCTCTCAGCACCTGTCTCTTTTCTGGTGGTCACATTTCATGTTCTGAATCATCAACACGATATCCAATGACCTTCAAGATGACAAAAGGATTTTCTTAGGCTTTTTGGATGTTGTAAGCTTGTTTGGATCATGGGAAGGCCAAGGAAAAAAACTAAACATTCATTTATGTGATAGCATCAAGAAACAAAAGAAAAAAATCTGCTGAAATTAGAAGCCCAGTAATCTGCTGATTTGTTTTCTGTATGATCTGATAAGAAGCCAAATGGATGTTTGCCAGCGGGTCCACCTGGGGCTAGTTGTTGAAAATGTTTTATGTAGGTCAGAATGATCATTCTTTAGAAATCCTTTTTGTGTGTTTCAATGTTTGAAATGTTGATTCTGGGTTTTAAAGCCCCAGCGGTGCTACAGGCAGACCTGGTGGGTTATTCAGAAGAAACCAGCTGTACAATTAAGCAAAAGCCAGAATTGGCATCATATTCTATTGCTTTCACTTCAAGCAATCAAGTTTATAGCCTTATCTGTGGTGTTTCCTCTAGAGATCAATGATTTAAACAAAAAAAAGATCTCAAGAGACACCAAGTGTCTTCAGGCCAAACCCTCCCAGAGGACAGCTGGTCATGAATTGCCTCCTTGCTTTGTAACCTGTGATGAGTGGAGGGTGAAGTGAATAACATTGGTTGTCTAGAAACAGTGGCCGCCGAAAGTGGGTGAGATGTATTAGGCATCAAGTGAACATTTTCTTAAGATATACCTTATTCGTCCTACAGTGGGAAAATTTCTTTACAAAGAAGAAATTTGTGCAATTCTTCCTGAAGTTGATGTGTTAGAAGCAGCAAAAATGGGTAAGAGAGTAAGGATTTGAGTGACGAGAGACAAATTGTGACGGCTAGACCACTGGATCAGAGCAATTCCAGAAACTGCAGCTCTTGTAGGATGTTCCCAGGCTGCTGTGGTCAGGACATACCAAAAGTGATCCAAGGATTGAAGGAAGACCGGTGAAGTGCCGACAGGTTCGTGTGGTGGTCAAGGCTCAGTGATGCATGTAGGGAGTGAAGGCTAACCCGTATAGTCCGATCCAATAGAAAAGCTAGTGTAGATCAAATTGCTGAAAAAGTTAATGCTGGTTCTGATAAAAAGGAGTTGCAATACATACTGTGCTGCAGTTTGTTGCTTATGGAGCTGCATAGCTGCAGACTGGCCAGGGTGCCCTCGCTTACCCGTGTCCTCCACCAAAAGCGTGTGACAAACGCTACCACTCAAAAGTTTGGTTTTCCAAAGAAAAACACATTTACATGCCATTCAAAAACAATTTCTCAGTTGAGGTTTCTCAACCATGGTCCTGGGGTTCTCCTTCCCTGGTTGTACATTGCCAAAGACCGTAACCTTCTGCCACACCACATAGGCTCACAAACCGCTTCACATACTACGGGCAATTTGGAAACACCAATCAGATTGCAATGAATGTCTCTGGATGGTGGTGGAAACCACACCAAGTTTAGGAGAAACTCAAACTCCACACACACCTTGGAGACGTGAGGGACACTAGTAGCCACTCGGTCACAGTGCCACCCAATGATTAGTGTTTCTATTAATTAAAGAATGACCTGTCGTACTTATTAACTATTTTTATTTACATTGTTATGAAATGTTTATATCACTCGCACAAATATGCTGAGAGCGGCGGATCCTTCCACTCATTTCAGATAACTTCACCTGTACCATTCTTTGTTATATAACAGCACATTCAGTTCTTCATTATTTAGATTGTGTGTCTACAAATTGAAATATAGTGAATTACTTCTAAAGAGAATGAAGGGCTGGAAACTCACCAATTATTTATAATGTGTTCTACATACTTTATGTCTACAAGAACAACAGCCTACTTAGAAATCACTCATAGATTTGAATCCCCTGGGGCTTAAAAGCATGTCTACTCTTTACCAAAACCGAAGTAAGTAAGTCTTCAGGCACTTGTTATTGTAATATAATTCTTGTGCATTTATTTATTATTATTTATTTAACACGTACAGTGCCCTGAAAAAGTATTTTCCCCTTCCTGAATTTTTTTTTTTTTTTTTGCATATTTGTTAAATGATTTGGATCAAACTAATGTTATTATTACACAAAGATAACCAGAGTAAATACAAAATACATTTTTTTAAATTATGATTTAATTTATTAAGGGAAGAAAAGCTGTCCAACCTGCCTGGCCCTAAGTGGAAAAGTAATTGCAGGGGCAATAAATTTGAATAAATTATGAATGAACTGTCATGTTTGGAAAGCTGAGTTAAATTTAACTTGCCACACCGAGGCCTGATTACTGCCAGACCTGTTGAATTAAAAAATTAGTTAAATATAAAGTGAAGTATGTTAAAAAAAATTGAAAAAGGCAAACGATCTAAAGAAATTCAAGAACAGATGAGAAACGAGGTAATTGACGTGTATCAGTCTGGAAAGGGTTACAGAGACATTTCTAAGTCTTTGGGACTCCAGTGAACCACGGTGAGAGACATTACACACACATGGAGAAAACTTGGAACAGTGGTGAACCCTCCCAGGAGCGGCCGGGATATCGAAATTACTGCCAGAGCAGGACGATGCCTCATCCAGGAGCTCATAAATACATCCAGAACAACATCTAAAGACCTGCAGGACTCTCACTCGCCTCAGTTAAGGTCAGTGTTCATGATGTAACAATAAGAAAGAGACTGGAGGGCAAAAATGGGGTCCATGGGAGAGTTCCAATGAGAGTCACTGCTGACCAAAAAAAAACACAAAGGCTCGTCTCACATTGGCCAAAAACATCTTAATTATTCTTTTGGGCAAATATTCTGTGGACTGATGAGACAAAACGTTTTGGAAGGTGTGTGTCCTGCTACATCTGGTGTAAAAACTAACACACTGTTTCATAGAAAGAACATCGTACCAACGGTGAGACATGGTGGTGGTAGTGTGATGGTCTCTGGCTTTGCAGTTTCAGGACCTGGACGACTCGCTGTAATTGATGGAACCATGAATTCTGCGCTCTACCAGAAAATCCTGAAGGAGAATGTCCCGCTATCAGTTTGTGACACCAAGCTCACGCACACTTGGGTTATGCAGCAAGGACAATGATCAGAAACACACCAGCAAGTCCACCTCTGAATGGCTCAGTAAAAAAAAAACCAAAAAAAAAAAAAAGATTCTGTAGTGGCCTGGTCAAAGTCTGTACAAAGGGGGCAATTACTTTTCCAGGCAGGTATGGATAAAGTTTCCTGGAACTGTATTAAATAACATAAAGTATTGGAATTCTTATTTCCCTTCGCTCATAAAAATGCGTCCTGAGTCCTTTGGATCTGTAATCCAGTCCAGTCGAAACAGGTAAAGATGACACTCGAGCTAACTTTCCTAATCTGACTCTGATGTAATGCGTAAGACTGACTTCCTCCTGGACGTGTGATGGGTATTTATGTGCCCGAGCGAGTCGGCGCCTGGCACCATCTCACATCTGACAAGGTGTTAAAGCCTGATGAGCTGGATGGAGACAGAGCTGCAGTTACGGCTGTCTTATAAAGTTAATTATATACAGTTCCTGTTGGCTCAGGTACTGTACACGCACACACACACACATATGCACACTCGCCGTCCTGGTTTGAGCTGACAGAGCTCTACATGCCTCTAATCCTGAGGAGACGAAAATAACTTTTTGCTCTGTAGATGCAGGTCTGACTAATCCTCCACATCGCTTCTGAGACTCCAGACCTAAAGAACACTGGTCTTGGCTTTTAGAGAGAAAGAGAAGAAAAGCGAGTGGCGCAGCGCCAAATGCACAGGAGCTGCAGGGCAACGCTGTACCGCTCGTCCCTTAAGAACAACACTGGAAATAGCATGTTTGCATAAGCGCTCGCTACAGTGAGAGAGAGTGGTTTAGCAATGCGCTGATTTAAACTGATCTATACCTAAATACAGTGTTGTGCTCTTAAATACGGTTTACGGATGCAACTAAAATAATCATATTGCAATATTACAACTGTCACAATATCAATATAAATAACTTGACCCTGAAAACGAAATGAATTATTATTCTATAAAAGCATACATCAGAGTACAAGTACAGTTTGTTGACTGAACTTGTTGGAAGTTGAGTCGTGTCAACTGGACGACTTCTTAGTTTAGTAGAAACGTTTCACTACAGATCCAAGTAGCTTCTTCAGTCTAAGGTAAGTTGGAAAGTTCCTCATATTTAAGTACTCCAAGGTCAAAGTTTCCTCCCCTATCTGAAATGACTTGTTAGGTGAACAATGGAGAAGGTGAGAATAGGAGGGAGGGTCATTAGAGAGTAGATGGGAGAGAGCCTTGTTAAGGTGTAACGACCAGAAAGAGTAAGTCCTTAAGGGAGTCCTTAAGTGAGGTTTTCTTGGTGGACATAGGAAAAGGTCTTGATCTTTCTCGGGATAGATGAAAGGGCAGCATGAAAAATAGGAGACAGGTTGTGTCTGAGACCTCCACCTCTGCAGAGAGAGGGATTTTCCACCTGCACATACAGTAGAGGCCTCCTTCACCCCGCTCTCAAACCATCTATCCAAGACGTGACATAAGACGTTAACCTTGGAGGACTTACTGTAAATACGAGGAACTTTCCAACTTGCCTTAGACTGAAGAAGCTACGGTTAGCACTGTGGCCTCGCACCTCCAAGGTCAAGGGTTCGATTCCTGTCTGGAGTTTGCATGTTCTCCTCGTGCTTTGTGGGTTTTCCTTCAGGAACTCCGGTTTCCTCCCACAGTTCAAAAACATGCAGATTAGACCAACTGGTGTTTTTCAAATTTCCCGTAATGAGAGTGTATGCGCTTGTGATTCGCACCGTGTCCACAGGGTGTGTCCTGCCTAGTGCCCCTAGGATAGGCTGCAGTGACCCTGTACAGTATAAACGTTATACAGGATGTGTGTGTATTAAAGATTGTTGTGTGTCCGTGAGCACCTTCGCTCCTCCTATCACTTACACTATAACAGCTGCAATAGTTCAGTTCCTCACCAGGTTCTCTTTTTAGTCCCTTCATCTCTCTCAAAGTTGTAATTAAAAAAGAAAATGCAGCTTGTAAAGTCCTCTATGCTGAAGCAGGAATCTCTGAACCTGGACATCCTTCTGTACGGGTTTATTCCTTCTGTATTAATACATGTACTTATCAGTGATCATACATATTCTTTTGTTTCTTAAATAACACAAAGTTTGTTTTCAATTATGTTTCAATTTTATGACGCATCTGTAAATCCCTGAGCTGTTGTTATAGTAACAGAACTAAAAGAAACACGATGGTTAGAACATTACATACACTAGAGAAATATCATATAGAAAGATATTTCAAAAATATTATTTTATGTATCTGTATATAATACTTTATGACTTTTTTTTTCAAACCTCAGCATCCTTCTACCGATATATTCACCATCTCTTCTTTGAACATGTCCAAACCACCTAAATCTGGCCTCTCTGACTTTATCTCCAAAACATCTAACATGGGTTGTCCCTCTGATGAACTCATTCTTGATCCTATC
>JAOVVB010250685.1:0-20411 GCA_028570985.1 Heterobranchus longifilis | reverse complement strand
CACAGCACAACGGCATACAATATACTAACAGCAGATAGTTACAGAAACTGCATTAGGCCTACTTTACATGTGTGTCAGTTCTACACTTATACAATAGTCAATACATTTGGTTTTCTTTTGTTGAGTGTAAATGTATGCATTTTATTATTTTTTGCAAACATTCCATATTAAAAGTGAATGACTCATTCTGAGAGGCATCCTACTTACTCTGGACTTCTGTCTAAAGACAGTACTCACACTCTGACTGCTTTCCATCTTGTGTCCCAGAAACGCGGTCCTCGGCATGAGTCCCCCATGGCATGGGTCCTCGGGTTGCTGCCATGGTTGCTGCGGCTACGGCCATGAAACACAGGAAGAGGTTTACCGGAAATACTTCTTCTTCTTCTTCTTCTTCTTCTTCTTTTGGGTTGTTTGGCGGTTGGCAACCAGCGTATAGGTGCATTACCGCCACCTACCGGACTGGAGTGTGGATCAGTAGCATGACTAAATAAATACATAAATAAATAAATAAATAAATAAATAAATGAATAAATTATATCCTCTCCATTAATTGGTTAGAAGTTCCCCTTGTCGCATCCCCAAGCAAGTTCTCTATTGTGAAACTAATCTTAGCTCTCTCTACTACTGATGCAGTCCCTTCCTTTCCTCCACATAACCATACATTCCAGCAGCACATGCTGAACAGTTTCATCGTGACCGCAGTTTGTATGAAGTGAATAATTGAGTCTGACTGTGTCTTCTTTCCAGCTCCTGCCCATTCTTCCCAAACCGACTTGTTTCTGGATATTAAAAAGATGTCTTCTTGTTTCGCTTATTTCCCAGTATTTTGTGCCATATGAAATGGTGGATTTTATATATCAGATCTAGCCTGCATGATTTAACAGATTTAATGCTTGTGAGTGGTGTCCAGCTATCTGACGCAATAACTGTAGCCTGTTTTTGTTGTCTTTATACCCACTGCAGTGTAAACTGAGAGGTGATCAGGGGTTTTCTTTAATGGCTACTTTGTATGTCAGGATATAAATGTCTGCTCCTGTCTCAGGGTCTTTTGAGCCATCTGTGAATACCAAGCTGTCACAGTCTGATTCTGTGCCCCTGACTTTGGTTTCACTTTTTAATGCTTATTACATTTTTCATGTTTTGGTTTCATTTGAAAAGACTTTGTTTTCTAGAGGTTTTGGTTTTCTGGTTTTGAGTATTCTGTTTGTTGGTTTTCCTTGTTGTTTTGTTAATTTGTGTTTAGTCGGTTTACTGTATTTTGTAGGTTCAGTCCTCATGTGTCATGTCTTGCTTTACTCCTGTCTTTGTTGATTTTTCCAGCCTTTGTGATTGTCTGCCCCACCCTGATTAGTTTCACCTGTTTCTTGTTAGCTCTGCCTTGCTCCCCAGTGTTTCCTCAGCCAATCAGATCCCTGCCTGGTTTCATCTCATCAGTTCATTCACCTGTGCTTCCCTCTGCACCTGACCTTGATTACTTCAGCTTGTATTTTAGTCTTTGGTTTTCAGTTCAGTCTTTGTGCCTGCTTGGATTTATTTTGAAGTTGTTGCTGTATGTTTAAATCAATAGATGGAATCACAAATAAACAGGGAGGAATATGGGACTGTTGGACTGTATTGATCAAGTGATGATTAAATAATTTCAAATAATCTATAAACCAAACAAAGGAGGAATTACTATTGCTCCACTGGCTAAAATTGATATATTTACCCATAAGAATGATCACATTAATCATGTCAGAAATACGTTAGTTTAAATTATCCATAAAAAAAATATGACAAATGTCAAAAGTCAGAATTTCTACCCAAAACCTTTTGGACATGGGATGAGAAAAACGTGATCTAACAACTAGTCTGATGTTTATGCAAAACAATAACCTCACACGCACCAGTATTTTTATATTAATTTTACATTTTATATTCTATTGCATTGCCATTTTTACCTTCAATACAAATAACCACCCTGTAAGTACTTGTGCTGTAGTTGCACAAACGATGAAATCAAAACATTATGAGATGAAAATAGAGATACAGACATTGTGCAGAGAAAGCTTGACATTGTAATATGAAATTGCATTTACGTTTCCTGATTTGCTGCTTGCTCAGTTAAATCCATACATCATAGATTCCACTTCCCAAACTACCAGTCAGCGTTACCAATAAAGTGTGATATTACTTTCACAGTGAAAGAGCCATGCAGATTACACAGTGAAGAGCAGAAAACCACTGAAGGTGTTGTAGTTCATGGCATCATCATAGACCATCCTGTGTGCCAGCAGCTCCACATACACATGGTCTCCCACCTCGAGGGGGATGACCACAGCGTTGCTGCCCATGTCGTTGACATCAGACCCTCTCGTGTCCCAGACAGACGTCAGCCGCTCACCGTTCTTCATGAGGCTCACAACAGAGTTGGGAGTCGAACTGACGAACATTGAGAATCGAAAGAAGTATGTTCCGTTGACGGTTGCTGTGAAAATGCCTGCCAGAATAAAGAGAACAGTTTCAATTTCATGAGCTTTCATTTGTCTTTCTCTCGCTCTGTCTTTTTGTTTACCTGTTGAAGGATTGTAGCTATTGCCAGTGTTGGAGAACACCCTCTTATATTTAAGAGGAGTAGCAGTGGTGAAAGGTCCAGTGTCTCCATGGCCAGATTCTCTGAGAGCTGCAGAAAAGGCCACCTGAGGTGTGCCTGAGAGCATCAAATTACCACAAACACATCAGAGGTAAGAACTGATAAAGGGAAGAATTATAATCCATTATTGTATCCTAAAGAAAAACATTTACAGAGTGTCAACAAAACTACTTGGTTAGATTTAGGCAACAAAATGACCTGACTGGCTGCTAAGAGCATCTATCAAACATTTACTCTGTTACCTCCGGTCAGGCTCCGCAGCTCCAGGACTTCTTTTTCAATGTTTTGCAACTTAGCCTCCAGGAGTGTTATTTTCTCCGCCATGTTTACAACCTTCTCTCCTACTGCTCCCAGGTTTTGAGTTATGGAAGTGAGGGAGCAGAAGTCGCAGCAACTGGGCGATCCTGAGCACTGACGGACTTTGTCATCGTTTTCATTAACTTGCAATTGACATACACAGCAGCTAAACGCTAGAATCAGGACTGCAATCTTCTTCATCCTTGTGGTTGTAAAATCTCTCTTGTGCAGTCTTTCTCTGTCAAACCTCCCCTTTTATTCTTCCTCTGATATTGTGCAAAACAAGAAACACCAGTTTCAGGAAAGAGTTGGGAAAACACACAAAATTCCAACAAGTGATTAATGATAATCATTACAACTTGTTGCTGTGAGGCAAAGTTTAACAAGTGCTTTACAGGTCTAAAGTAATAAAACATTGCATAACTCAAGTCCAAATAGGTGTGATCAGATTTAAATGATGATGTTCAAACAGGGCATTTGCTGCCCTGCCCCATGAAAGTCAGACTGCACTCTGGTTTACAGGGAACTAAAAGACTGACAGCTACATGCAGTCAAAAAAGAAACATTTTTTTTAAGGCTATCTTGATAAATATTAGTCATTAAAACATTCTTTCCACTTTCTGAGAATTAGTTTAACAGTATTTCTGCTTTGGTTATTAATCTAATAGTCATTAAGATTGAAGTGAATGATTAACAGTTTATTAAAGGACGACGTGACTGATGTGAAAGGTCTGCTTAGTCGAGTCTGTCTGAAATGCACTGTTTTAGTGGCTGTCTCTTTAAGCCCCTCCCACCCTGGCTGGTAGAAAACTCAGATATAGGGGCGGTATATTATGAGCCTGCATGTGATGAAAGGGAGCCAAATTTGGTTATCTTGTGTCATCCCATGTGTTGGGAATGTAATGTGAATCCCATGTTTTCTGATCTAAGCAGCCCGCAAAAAAAACAGACCGGGTTGTTTTTATTTCACAGTTTGTGGATTTGGAGGAACTCCAGATGCCCAAATGTATGTGCACAGACATTGAAAATGTGTATCTTTCACAATATGTCCCCTTTAACATTTTCAGGCAATTACCAGGATTCCAGACATAATTGTTTTTCTGCTTGTTGTGGGGAAAACAAAGCAGGGACAGATTGTTGCAATGATTGCAGCAAAAGCAATTCATCTTGTACTTTCATTTTGTACTGTGCTATTAAAATGGTCACAAGTTGTTTGGATTGTAAAATCAGCAGGGCACAATATGTTCTTTTACAAGTTACAAAAACAGCCCATCCCCTAAAGAGTAAAGCAAGCTGTTGTCAGAAGCTCAATAGCAGGATAGGAGGGAGGTATTGACTGTGGCCTCAGGTCATTGGTACTGTTCTTATGCAACTGTTCCCGGAGGCAGGTTTTTTCTAATCCGACATCACCAGACCAAATGCCAGAGCAAATAAAACATGAGCTCGCAGATTTGCCTGGTTCCACTTCCCAGGCAGGCCTGGTCAAAGAAATTACATTTTAAATTTGGCCTGGTGCAAAAGCATGCATTGCACCCTCAGTAGAAATCTGAATAATAATGTAATGAATAACAAATGATAATAATGCAACACTGCTCGACTCGTGTTTTTCCATACTCTTGCCCAAACACAACATGGAGTAAACAGTGATAAACCACTACACTGGAAATCCTTGTTTGTATCTTACCCAGTCACTGGGGGCCATTGCAAAATGATCAAAAAATAAATAAAATACATAAATAAATAAATAGATGCAATAAATTACGCTTGGACAAAGGTTTACCAAAATAAGAGCTTTTTAATTCCACCAACAAAAAAGTGCTGAACAAGAAATAGCTCTTTCAGATGTTTCAGCGCTGAGCAGGACTCACTTGTCTGTACACTACACCACAAAGAAACATGATCATTTGAAACCATGCATGCTTTCCTATCCATAAAGTAAACACATATGTATAAGAAAGTAAATAAATTAGCACGTGGCTTATAAATAAATAGTTTTAAGTATGTTCAATGTGCATTTTAACTCGAGTACACAATATGAGTGAGTGCAAAAAGAAGATCCAGCCTCCTGTGTAAGACAAGTGTTGATAGCAGGGTTTGGTTAAAGGTCCGAGTGGATGTGGACGGAGGTCAAACGGGTCACCTCATGTCGACCGCATCCTCAATGGCGCCTCCTGCTGGCTCCTGTAAAGTGTCGCTGCTCGTGACTCAAAGGCATTGACCATCTGTTTAACCACTTGGTCAAAGAAGACGCTGGCCAGCTGAGAGTGCAGAAGAGACTTGAACTCAAATGACACCTGCAGGAGACAGGAGGGGAACAATATATAGAGGTGAAAATCGCAGATCACCACAAAAATAAAAACACCTAATAAAGACGTCTTTGGCAGAGTTAGGTCCCAAATTTAAAAAAGGTGATTTCCATGTCTTTTTGATTAAGCTGGAAATATACTCATTTATTTATTTATTTATTGCACATTGACAATGCACATTAATCAACATTTCTGCATTAAACATTAATGTAAATGCACTGGACTTGGCACAATTGCTAAATAGGTGTGATATGAATACTGTGGAAGTATCAAAGTGCTCAATCCACAGAGAAATGCACACAGCCCATATTCAGAAACTGTGCCTTTAAACAAGCTGTCAGGACTTGTGATGTCACAACTATACTATATATAGGTAGAAAGTGCCGCTACAGATCCATTACAGTCATTCCCCAGCTGCAATGATGCTGCAGAGACGCCAAGAATGGCGAATACACTACAGGTATATTCAGATAGACGGTATGAGAAAAATAATGTGTTTTATGAACATTTTATGAACATAAAGCATGTTCTAGTAGAAACCCAAAATACAAGTATGCACCTGAAAATGAGCAATATATATAAGTCTTATATGACTTTTACTTCCTTTAAATGTTGGTTGATAATCTGTGTTATTTAACATGTCCTACTGAAATCCACCAGCACTTCCTGGCTGACACTGAGGTAATCTGACATTAAGGTCAAACCTCCTGTCAGCAGCTCCTTAACACTGTTACCTGGCAGCTATTCCGGCATGCTACTCAAGACTAAATTTAGAACATAATGAGATTTTACTCAACACTTCCTTTGAGTCAGTAATCCATTCATAATAGTACAGGAACGAATTGGAATTAGTCTCTCTTTAAGCATGCTACCTGATCTTTCAAGTCCCACGGGAAAGTTATTCTTTTGTGGTCAGTGATTTTGTCCATTTCATGGCTTCACTGTCACTGCTACTTTATTCCTTTCCTTGTTTACATGATTCTATTTTCATTGCAGTACAGTTAACTGCCCCACATGTCAAATCACTGTGGGTGCTGCAATTGGGTGCTGGATTTCCTCACCTGATTCTCAGGGTCAGATATTACTTTCATCTTATACACTTACATAGAAATCCACTTTGCAGGAGGCGGGTAGGTCTTTGGCTCCGGGGGCAAACCTCCATATCGTTTCAAGATGGCTGAAGAGCGATCCATCAGTACACACGGCCTGTTTCAAAAGAAATGATCCTTTATTTATCATCGACTGCCAAAAGACAGGTCAAAGTATATTGTTTGAGAAAATAAGGGCTGCGTCCGAAAGTGCATACTATGCACGACATACTCTGTATTTATATATTCTATCGTCCAACATACTTTTGCGTAAATAAACAGCATCCCTTCAGACGCACTGAGCTATAATTTCCACGTCACTTCTTGAGAGCCTCCTTGCCGGAGACATGTAACCATGGTAACCCGTGCAAACCTCAGCTGAGGGAGCTGCCTTGGTCACCGTCACCGTTTGTCTGTTGAACGTTGTCGTCGCGACTGCATTGCATTGTGGGATATTTATGCCAGCGTAGTGTCCAGTGTTTGCATACTGTAATATTTCACTGGAAACAGTCTGCAATTCACGTACTTTAGGTTTCATAGTAAGGTTTCGGACTAAATAATCTCACATCCTGTTTTACCCTACTAAATAGCATGTTATGGAATTTCGGACGCAACCAAGGTATTTGTAATGGTTTTATTTTCTGGAGCTACCAAGACTTACCCTGACTTGGTGGTTTGGGACGATGGTGACCTCAGAGGTGTAGCGCTCCACGATGGGAGGGAAACCTATTTCAAGTTCCGCCCGGATGTCGCCATTCCGTCCCTTCGTGACCCGAGACTTCTTACACCACGGAACAAAGTGCTGGTACTGGTCCACACTGGCCACCACCCCGTACATCTGCTCTGGAGTAAACCTGAGCAGCACACAGTCACAGGAAGACACAGGCACGTCCAGTGAGATCGTATCACCATTTCAATAGATTATGTGCATTTAATTGAATTTTCATTTTCTATTAAATGCTCCGTTTTAATGTGTATTTTGTATTGAAGTTCTATTCTGAGTACTTTATTTTTTAGTGAATACTGTCCTCTACACTTGCAGTCACAGATATTTAATAACATTTCGGTGCACAGACCATCATCAGGTTATTTTCGAATTTTTGAAAAATATATCTGAGTGCAAGTGAGAAGGACGGTGTGCAGGAGTCTTTTGTTCTGTCACTCTTTAAAAAAAAAAAATTTTTTATTGGTGCAAAGAGCAGTACACAAAACAGAGGTGGTGACATACAATTCAGATGGAAACTGCAATATTGACGAAACGTGGCAGAACAAAAACAAACAAACAAACAAACAAAAATCGATATAACAACATTGTTGTTATAAATATGCAAACCAGTTGTTGATACTAAGGGTGATTATGTCAGGCACACATGTGTATGTGTATATTTCTAACTGATAAAGAGACAGAAAAAAGGGAAGATAATAATGTGAAAATACATTATGATAATAATAATAATTAATAAATAGTAATAATTAAAACAACAACAGTTTCATTATGACTCTAACTAATTCATAGATTATTTTTTCGATTAATTGTTTTGTTGAGAAATTGTCAGAAAAGAGTGAAAAATGCTGATCACAATTTCAACTAGTCCAAAACATACATTTAGTATACAGTCATACAAGACACAGCAAATCCTCACATTTGATTTGAGGAAGCATTATTTCAAAATCTAACTTTCATTTTCTGATTGTCGTCTGATCAACTGACTAACTGTTTCAGCTCTATTCCTAAACTCTTTGTGTATAACGTTCAGACCGGGCGTTTCTTATTGTCTTGTTGTTTCAGTGGTTTTCAACTTGTTATCATGTCACTCACCTTAATGTCCGGCACTCGGTGTACTCCATCCTGCGAGCGCTGATGGGAGCGGCCAGGTTGATGAAGCTGCGGCTGGGTATGCTGACGGGGACGGCGGGGCAGAGAGGCATGCTGGCCCTTCTCGCTGCCAGGGCCCCACAGGAGCCCCACAAGTGTCTGAAGAGAGGGAATTATTTTTATACATATATATGGGAACACATTATTGAGTTTGTGGGAAATCAGTGACGGGTAAGTAAGCTCTGAACACAATAAAGATATTTTTGTTTTCTAAACATTTTACCTCTTTTTTTTAACCTTTTTTTTTTAAACTGGGAATCAATAAACAGAATCAGAAACGAATCAGACTCCCTAATATTCAAATGATACCCAACCCTAGTGACGGGGCCTGTGCCATCTGACACATCAATCTGCATGTGAGTCAGGGTGAGTAATAACAGAGTTTACTCATAGTATTTAATCAGGGTGTCAGAATTTCAATTCTAAATCGAAAAATCGATCGAAATGAGTTTTCGATTTCACATCGAAATCAAAAGCAGAATCGATGATTTAAATTATTTAAATTTGACCATATGGCCTTAGTGTGGTACATTCCAAAAACATAGGGCATCTTAAAAAAAGTAAATGACAGTTGTCAGAGCATAAAACCACTGATCTGTTATTTTTACGAATTGAGACTTCATAGTAACAATGGCATAGATAGATAACTTAAAATAGCTCAAAATATAAAGAATATACAAAATACACTATACATATACTAAACTGCTACTACTACTACTGAAAGATATTTTAAGTGAAGGCAAAGCATTCATTAAAACTTTTCTGAAGACAAACTGGGATCGTGTGTCCCTAATATTTCCCCTAATTATTTTTCACTGAGGAAACCAGCTGGTTCCTCAGTTCCAAAAGTACCACAAGAGGGAGAAAACACGAGTCCCATGACTGCAGGTTTCTCTGCCAAGTGTTGCCTAACTCACCCACACACACTAGACACTACAATCCATTCATAATATACACAGGCTACAGAAAATACTCAATATCTAAATGACACCAACAGCCACATTTCATAACCGTGTGACTTCATACAATTCAATAAGCGAGCACAATGAAACTTTCCTGTCCTACCTGTAGGCTACACACGCATATCTATGGGGAACTCCAATTATCACTCACCTGATATTTGCTTTTTTACTGTTTCCTCGCGCAGCTCTCGCGGAGTGGGCTTCAGACAGCTCGAGCAGCGCCCTGAAGAGAAGAGGAGTCGTTTTGTTGCTCATGGTGAAGTTTGTAGCAGCTTCTTCTCGGCAGAGACGTCGATGTTTCCTCCGCAGCGGCAGCAGCAACAGCCGGCTTTGTTCTGACTGTGACCCGCTCCACTGGCCCAATAAGGACAGCAGTGACGTAACGGCAAGCTCGAGCCAATCAGAGACAGGCTGATCTACTTTTTACTCCAGAAATTCAAAATAACAACAGTTAGTTTGTTGTTTTTTTATATAAATTTAAAGAATATAATGTCTCTCAAACTTATAAACACAACCTTTTTTTTTTTTTAAGTAATAAAACTGTTGAACTGTATGGTGAACTATTTAAAGAAGAATTACATAATGCTTTTTTCCTCTTATTTTAATTTTGTATTATTGAAGGTTATTTATCCCTTTTTTTTTTAAAAATCTGCCTATTGTTTTTATTTATTTATTTAAAGTCAGTGTCTTATCTTTCTGTATCATTACATTGAGTATGTCTGAAATGTTGTATATTTGATTTTTTTTCCCAACAAAGTTTGAAAAAAAGAAGAGAAAGATTGATCAAGTTGAAAAGGTGATTTCTAAATGCACAAAATAATCAATTAAAGATATTTAGGGGACTTATATGTTTTACTGACTGTTTTTTAATATTTTAATTGAAAATGCATTGGACTTTACATTTATTTTAAGGGTCTTAACAACACAGCAAGTTTGTGAAGTACTGCAGCAGAACTACACATTAGTGACAAGACAGGCCTGACTTTAAAAAAAAAAAAATTTTGATAAAAATATATTATGATAACATAGGCTATAGCAGGCTATTGTCATTATAGCTAATGTCCTCAGTCCTTTCTCAGAGACAGACACAGAGTTCAGAATTTAGATTGACATTTTTACTCTAAGATGATATGGAGTTAGGTGACAGATTTGTCACCTTATTGTAAGCAAACTTGACATATTGGATCACTGAAAATACCATGGCCGCTGAGTTTACAGTCTCTACACGTAAGTCAAAGTCTAAATGATAGTGTGGCTGATGAACAATCAAGCACACGCTGAGTGCATGATTGACCTGGACTTTGTGCTTCAGAGGAATAAAGTTCATATTCAAATAAAGTGTCGTAATGTTTGAATCAGAGCAAAGTATCACCAAACAGCAGCCAAAACGAATAGGCATAGACTACATTTAAATATTGACATTATGATAGTATCAAAACTAAATATATATTTAACCCATTTGTGCCCAATGACTATATTTAGTATAATAAGGAAAAACAAACGCCACCTTTGTTCTGATTGGTCTAAAGTCTTATAGATCAGATGGAAAATCACACTTTTATCAGTAGTCAAAGTAAGGCTCTTTGAAACATGTTTTTTCCATGTGAAATTTATTTTTTACACTGCATATGTGCATATGTGTGATATTTAACTTGTTATATGAGCCCATAGATGCAACATACTTGATTGTGCTTATTGTTTCTGAGATGCAGCCGTTTTGTTATCATACTATATTTAATATTTTCACACATACTGTTTTCTATGGCAAAAAGACTAGATATAGTATAATAAAAAAAACTCACTTTTCACCCAAACGGTTTGACCAGTTTTGAAACTTTATTCAGATTAGGCAAACCCAGAGAACACCTCCACTAAAGGGCCTAACTCTCATTATACTCTGCATAATACTGCGGGCTCTAAGAGGCTGACACCTGTGGGTGCTGCTGTATTTAAGTGTTACCACACAGTGCAGGATCCATTTCAGGATCTACAGAATTAGGGCAGTTGATCAGGGAGGGATTTAAGATCCTCAGTCAAAGAAAGGCTGGAAAGGTAACTCGTAGACGTACAGACAAGCTAACCTGTCTCTGATAAGAGAACATCCCCAGGCCGATCCAACAATTACAGACGGGATGGATGCTGTTCCAGCTGGCCCTGGTTCAGTCTTTCTACTTTCTAAAGCTCAACACTTAAACTTCCTCTCTACAATTAACAATTCAGAAAGACAGCTTTTATGTGACCTCTTTTAGAGGTATCTTTCTTCTTTTTGTTTATGCAGTTTGTTTTTACCAAACTGCGCAACACTGGAGTCATGAAGTCACTGAATATGTGCTTTTTAACAGATAATTATTAACAGTCCTTCATTCAACCAGCCAAATGACTACAAATTATATAAGAACACTTGTCTAAAGTGTGCAACCTTCACCGCTAAAGACCCGTGAGGATTCCTGTTAGATTTCAAGGAGCAAAAAGCGTTCCTGTGTGTTCCTTATGGACAGAGACAGAATTCACTTTTTTTTTTTTTTTCCAGTCCAAACTAGCAGCTGCAAACAATTTTCACCTCTTTTTTTTTTCTTTTTTTTTTTTAAATAAAAGTGCTTGTTCCACTTCAACACAATACCATTTCTCCTGATTATTAATCTGACATTGCCATAATTAGGCTACATATTATATCATGTGTTCCTGATAACATACTCCTTGTGACACTTAACCTCCATTATGAACAGATAGAAAGCAGAGAGGTACAACTGTACAATACAATCTGCAGTCAGTGTATAACAGCCATCATCCAAAGTCATTTCAATTCAGTTGAAATATTTTAATCATTTATTCCTCAAGCAGTTCAGCAAACAACAGAGAAGAAATACAACATTAATTCATGTGAAAAATCTTGCATTAACTGGAGCAACTCCTGGGAGCCTAATTCTTTTTTGTGATTAGGAGAAGGGAAGTTCCTGTTTGCTTAAAATAGCCAGTCAAAAGTTACATAAGAGCATTCTTGGAGTGTTCTACTTTCACAACAATGTGGTGGGAATCTGTCCAGAAGCTGGCCGATCGCTGAAGAGTCGCCAAACACATCAAACTGCAGGAATGCAAAGGCTGTTATGTCACTCAAAAAACATAATTCAGGTCAAATATTTCTTCATCAACCAATATTTATTTTGATGTTGTGATAAGTGACATTCAAAGGTAGACGCAGTCACTCCCTCCTGTGAACTCAACTAACAAAACCTGAACTCACTGCCATTTCCAGGAACCACAGTGAGTCATCAACTTTATTCCAGAAATCAAAACTGCAAGCGCAAAAATATTAACCTCTGCACATAAAGAAAAAGACGAGCAAGTAGCGGCTTGGTGGAAAACAAAGCAACGTTATTGTTCCTCAGCCGAGAACATGATTTTGCTCAAAGCACTGATGTACCGTGAGCCATCTGGTTCTGCGGTCTTCAGTTTGGTGAGAGGCGGCACGACACCGCTGGTGAAGTATCTGAACGCAGGGCTGGGTGACTGGATGGCATCCAGAAATACCTCAGAGGAAAACAAACACAGTGGTTAGTTAGTGTTATTTGCATGTTGTTATATAATATCGTATTGTATAATGTACTTAGATGATGTGGAACTGATTCCTGATGGGTGGATTCATCTATAACACACATTTTAAAAGCTCATTGTGGATTTTGTGTGTAAAGTGGTGAACTGCAAAGTAACTATAGCTGTTAAAGTCATGCACAAACTGTGACCCACCTGCAGCATGAGAGGCTCCTCTCTATCCACAGCTAGCAAACATGATTTTATTTATTTTAGTTTTAGATATCATCACTAATGCAGTTATGATCTATTGTAGACATAGAAGAAGCAGTTTGAGATATGAGCAACTTATCAGTCTTACCGTTAACCTGGTTTATGTTTTTGCAACAAACCATACGACCACATTTGTCATTTGTTCCTCTACGACCCATGTGAGCATTTACTAAAAGCCCTTAGTGTTTTCAATCCTCACAATGTTACATTTGTTGTCTTAAACACGCTGTTAACATTAAAAATGTTGTTTTGGTAGGTTTGTACTTGGTACAGTTAGAAAAAACATTGTAGCTTGGGTTAAAATCAGTATATTTGTATATGTAAATGATGTAATCACGCACGTGACACGGAACTTGACATATTTCTGTTACCTTAAGTTAAAAATAACTTGCTGTTTAATTTTATTCTCACACAGGATGAACACCAGTCTCCTGGATGAAAGTCCTGTATTTGATTGCACATCCATCCCCCCTTCCGCCTGCCCGCCCGCCCTAAACAGCGTTTCTCGCTCTAAATAGTACATGACATGACTTCCTGCTTTGGTCCCGCGATAATATCTGCAAACACTAGAGGGCGCCGCCTGACAATAAAACATCAAACATGGGTCGTAATGGTGTTGTTTTTCTGTGGAGGACAGTCTGTTTTTGGCATTGTGTACACTTTGGATTTTATATTTCCACTCTTTCTTACTTTGTACTGCTACTGCTGCACAACACTTTCCCTCAGATAAAGTAAGTTCTATCTTATCTTATCTGATCTTATCTTATCAACATACCTTTACAATGTCCTCAGTGTCCTGTGCTGCGTTTTGGAAAACAGAGCCACAGTGCTGCAGGTATTTTTCATAGAGGCCGAGTGTGAGGGCATCGACCTGTTGGAGAGATGTGTCCCCGAGCTCCGCCTTCTGCAGGTTGACCAGGAAGTCCGTGTTGACTGGACCACACTCAACGAGACTCACGCTGCAGGAAGAAGCATAATCAACATTTATGGTTTCCAGTTAACAGCCTCTGAACTATAAGGAAACAAGATGCAACATTAAAAACTTACTGGATATTGAAGTGTTGCAGGAGGACAGCCAAACTCTCACATGCTCCCTCTATTGCAAATTTACTGGCACAGTACATCTCGTTAAAGGGGAGACCTGTCAGAGAGCATGAAGCACGAAGATGGGTTATTTTGGCAATTTCATGCACCATGCAGCATGCAGCAACACGATTTGTTTTTGCTATTTCCATCAAATCAAAAGCTGCACATGTGGAACACTGTTCAGTGATTCCTCAGCCATGTGTGCTTGTCTCACCGTGAAGCCCTCCAGTGCTCCCGGTGACCAGGATGCGGCCCTGGCCCCGAGCCTTCATCTCCGGCAGGAAAGCCTGGATGGTCTGGATGGTACCGAGGAGGTTGACCTCCAGAATCTGCCTCATCGAGTCCAAGGACTGAACCTCCAGCGGCCCCATCAAACCCACACCAGCATTACACACTGCGAGTAGTGAGGAGAAGCTCATTAACACACACTTTACAAACTTAAAGGAACACTTCACCGTCAAAATGACCATCTGTATATCAGTTACTCACCGAGTGTTACGTTGAATCCGTGAAGAAAACTTTATTTTTGTTGCATGCCTCCACGGTGAACGGAGAATCCAAAAACTGAGAAAATCCTTGGTTTTTAAAAGCAAAACTATATGAAAACATCTGTTTACAAATTCTCACAACTCGTGCAGTATGATCCAAGTTTCATGTATCCAGTTATGTGCTCAGAATTTCCCAAACACATGCATTTACGCTAAAACCTTACTATTTAAAACATGTCCGACTCCAGACTTGCACATACGAGTAGTGTGCCATCGCAAGCTGGAGACTGTTTGTGTGGAAGTGTTGTAAATAGTAAGGTTTTAGTGAAAATGCATGTGTTTGGGATGTACTGAGCATGCGACTGGATAAATGAGACTTGGATTATACTGCACCCAGTTGTGTGAAAGTTTGTAAACAGATGTTTCGATATATTTTTGCTCGCGGCCCCCTATTACTTCAATTCATCATCAAGGAGGCATGTGACAAAAATGTTTTCTTCATGAATTCAACACTCGGTGAGTAATTGATGTACAAACTGTCATTTTGACGGTGAAGTATGAGAACACACTGACACAAGGGCATACCCCGGATGTCCACTCGTTTCTCCACAACCCTGTCCCTCGCATCCAGGATGGACTGCCAGCCGGTCACGTCCATTTGGAGTATGTCCAACGTATCCTTGTGCAGGCTTTTCACACACTCTAAAAGACGCTCCTTCTTGGCCAGGTTTCTCATCGTGGCATACACTAAACAGAAAGCAGCACTTAGTGGCATGTGTTGATACAGATTTCACAATGATTTGAAATGTTTTGCTGTTTAATCACACATATGTTGCAGAATATCTCTGGCTGCAGTATCAAGTCATTTGTGTAGTCCAGTATCACATACAGTACAACATTACACAGCCCAAACTCTCTAAGAAGACAATTAAGCACACAAGGAATACAATAAAAGACTGTGTCAGCTGTGGATACCTTTGAATGTTTTGTCGGGGTCGGAGGCTAGCCGGACAGCCAGGCTGAGACCGATACCCGAGGAGCAGCCTGTGATCAGCACCACCTTCTTGTCCATGGAGCCAGCTCAACAACTGTGTGCTTCAGTAGAGAGCAGCTGTGGATAAGATGGAGGCATGTGAAAACTCTTCTTCTCGCTATCACAAGGCCAGTTAATCCTAAACATATTCCTGTTATCGGCCACCTGCAGCCCTCCCATTCTTTTCACATGTTCTTGTTATTATTATGTTTTTCTATTGAGACATGTGGGAAACATTACTGTTTTTGTGTCGGGGCTTGTTTATATTTCTAGTGACATCGTTTAAAGTGTTTTTAATTATTATGAAGCAGGTCTAAGTGCTATATAAATACTGTGAAAGTACCAAAATGCTCACTCCACAGAGAAATGCACACAGCCTGTATTTAGAAACAGTGCCTTTAAATGAGCCGTCATGACATCCGTAAGTTTGTGATGTCACAACTATATAAAATGCCGTTCCCTGGCTGCAGTGACGGTGCAGAGACGTCGAGAGCACAGATGCCGAAGACCTAAAAAAGCTGACCAATCAGAGCAGACTGGGATTTTTCAGGAGGCAGGCTTAAAGAGACAGGTGCTAAAAATAAGCATTTCAGACAAAGGGTGTATACAGGTATATTCAGACAGTATGATATATATAATGTGGTTTTTTTTTAACATTAAATCATGTAAATATGTTCTAGTAGAAACCCAATAATAAGTATGAACCACTTGCACCACTAATATGAGCACCAGGGGGCAGCAACACATAACATCAGTCACACTGACCTCCGGCTGCTGCAACTGCAACACAATGAGGCTGAAAATAGCCAGAAAAGAGCACAATGGGTTTGAGTTCAATGGATCGAGAAGGGAAATCGTTAAGTGCTGTTCTCACAATGATTTTTAGAGGCCCTTTTCCTTTTCCCAAGCTTGTGTTGAAGGTAATTGATATTTCAGGCATGTCTAAGAGAGAGTTGTTATTTGCTGATGCCTATAATTTTCTATAAATGTGTGACAAAGAAATCTCAATTCATAGGTCATATATTCTGAGCTTTTACCATCTCACAGTCTTCATCAGCTGACGAAAGCTCTGAAAAAGCTAGTAAGTGGACATTAGAGTATTTTTCTCACACATACTGTGCTCAAGATTAAGAATTAACTTTCATGCTCAAAATTATTAAATGGTGTGAAAACAGAGTCTTGCTAATTAATGGTTTCAGGTGCTGATACTTTTCAGTGTCTAAATTAATCTGAATAAATATTGTCACGTGGTCACAAAGGGTTTAGGAATTTGCAAATCTGCAAATAAAATGTGGTTGCACTGAGAGGACACTAAATGGAAACTTGGCCCATTTAAAGGAAGTATTCCGACCAAAGTCCAGGTCCAGAAGTGTCTAATATTCAGTAGTAATTCATCATGTGAGTTCTCTGAGCAGTGCCTTGTTTTGTGATTACGAGACGCCATCATGTGCATGTGAGTGAGTTTGCACTAGGTGGCGACAAATGCTCAGGTACAAACCATTCATCTATCAGAGCTGGTGTAAAAATCAATAATTATGAACATAGCATCTATAAGCTGTCAGGAAACACTAGACATAGTGCTGTGTTTGGTGAATTTGTACGTAAAAAAGACGTGTTACTTATTCTCAGGAAATGCAATATAGAAATATGAAATTTGACTTTATTCTGTGTCACGGTCCTCTCCTATCTTCCTCCTCTTTTGTGCATTGTTTCCATCTTTCAGCATTTTATCTGGTTTCTGTCCCATGCAGTTTCTGACCCGTCAAAACAACTTGCATCCCTGTGCCACATTTCAGCAGCCTCATTTGAAGGAATCTTCTGCTGATGGGAGCAAACCAAGTAGGAATTTCCTGCCATTTTGTTGCGTTCCTCCCGTTGAGATGGCATCAGCTTGGCTGCTGTCCCAGAGTCTGTGGGACAGATAACAGCAGGCCTTGAAACTCTTTCAAATATCTACGACTCCCAAGCATTGTTAACAAATCTCGAACTGCTTGACCTCAGGCGTTACTGAGTTTTCGCTGTTTTATGGTATCCTGTGTGCATCCATTCGTTATTTTCGTTAAACACTTATGTTGTTCAGGGTCATGAAGCTTGAATACATGTATTTCCATCTGCATGTGTGCATGTTGTATTGTTAGTGTTCTTGTAGAAGAGGTGATGAAGCACATTTATGTTGCTACAGTGTGCAAATTGCTTTAAAGGTCCAGTATTGTAAAAACAAAGAGTGAGATTTCCATGTCTTTTTTATTATAAAGCAGGTCAAGGTGCTGTAGAAATACTGTGAAAGTATCAAAATGCTCCATTCACAGAGAATGTGCCTTTAAACAAGCCGTCAAGACTTCTGTATGGTTGTGATGTCACAACTATACTATATATAGGTAGAAAGTGCTGCTACAGTGCCATTACAGTTATTCCCGGACTGCAATGATGGTGCAGAGATGCAGCGAGCGCAGATGCAGAAGACCTGGAAATGCTGACAAATCAGAGCAGACTGGGCTTTTTTGGGAGAGGGGCTTAAAGAGACAGGTGTTAAAATGGAGCGTTTCAGACAGAGGATGAATACAGGTATATTCAGACAGAAAGTATGAGGAAAATAATGTGTTTTTTGAACAGTAGAGCATGTAAACATGTGATAGTAGAAACCCGAAATACAATAACAATAGCCTACTATGGGATCTTTAACTTGAGTATAAAAAATTCAAACTCATCTTTCCTCTCAGTCAACCAGTCAAGCAACCAGTATGGGCTGCACTGCCTCTATAGTTGTCTCTGAATCCATCCTGGCAGCGTGTACAGTCTATGGTCCATGGTCTAGTGCAGCTTGCTGCTACACGGGGCCGACAGTCTCCCCGTGGCCCCGTAATTACCAGGAGAAGGTCGAGTGGAGGTGCACAGTGGTCTGGAAAAGCTTTTAAAACACCTCCTGGATAAGACTGGCCCACAGTACCCAAGAGTAAACAGACTTCTGAAGACCTTACAGACCTTACATTTTACAGGCCTACATCCCACGTGCACAGCTGTGTGTGTTTGAGTCATTTTTGTGAGAAATGTAAAGTGTTTGTTGGAAGTGGAGGAAATGCATGAGACAGAGCAGTCACTGTGACGTGCCAACGAACGAAGAAGATATCTGCGACTGCCTGAGGAGCAAAAGCACAGCAGCACCCTGGTGTCAGACATGTGCCCACCCTGTGCAGGACCAGAGGCCACCACTGAGTCACATTGGGGCCGTGCTGTTCCAGGGCAGCCACATGTAATGAGTGCACGGTGCAGACACAATACAAGGTTTGTAATAACACGGAGTGCATGGCTGCAGAAGCAGATGTACTCGACAGGATGTCCCATGTGAGAGTGATGAGCAGAAGTGAAACAGCTGAAAACGTGTTGCGGTGGAAGTGGTGAAACTGAAATGTCACGCTATACCTGGCAATAAAGTTAAATGAGGTTAATTCTTACTGAGGCTGTTTCAGATGAACTGAATAATGCAGATGATGGACTTTTGAAGCTGATAAGATCAAACTTGTTCTTAATAAAATTTAAAAAAAATGATATAGTTTGATGTCTGTCATTCTTGTGTAAAACTGTAGCTTAAAGTTGAGCTGAAATTAAAAATGCATTTTCAACCCTTTAGATCACATCTCTGGTCATGTGCACCTATTTAACAATATATGCCAAAAGAATTACAAAAATTGCATTTCTTTGTGTTATTATATCAAAAACAATCAAAATCTTTCTTCCTGTAAAACAAAAAACGATGTGTGCTTATGTAAGCTAGATTTCAACCAATAATATCACAACATCCACCTGTCAATCAATCAGCACCTGTCAGCAACATCATGGTGCTGTTGGTGCCATGTTTGTTATGACACACCTACTTTTCATCAGATTGTTGTTGTTGATGTTATGTCATGCCTGTCTGGCCCGTTTTACTTGGAAATACGTCACGACACGGAAGCTCGATACTGTCAAATTTATGTTTCAGGTCAACTTTAAGGTAATAGATAAATATTTGAAATAACCAGCTAAAAGTTAAAATAGGTAAAAGACAAATAGTGAGATAACTAATGGTAGTGCAAATGCAAACTTTACCAAATTTTCGGTTAAGAGGATTTTGTTGTCTGGGTTTCTGTTTGCGACAGATGAAAGAGGTTGCAGGGTGAGGTAGTGTTGTGTACCTTTGTTTATATTTTTAGATGGTTTGATGATTTGTCGGTTTATTATTGAGAGGATTGGGTTTTCTGGGTGTTTGGTTTTCTGTTTGTTGTGTTTTCTCTCCTTTGCCCACACACACCTGCTCTGAATCAGCCTCGTCAGTGCTTCACAGCTTCCAGAGGTTTCCAGCCAATCAGCTTCCTGCACGTTCTCCTGATCACCTCATTCCCCTCACCTGAGCTCCTCTGCACTCCTCTCCATCTGCACTTCTCTCCATCTGCACTCCTCTCCATCTGCACTTCTCTCCATCTGCCCTCCTCTCCATCTGCACTTCTCTCCATCTGCACTTCTCTCCATCTGCACTTCTCTCTATCTGCACTTCATCCCCTGACATTATGAATTGATCTGCTGAAATGCAGTTACTTCTTTGAGAATGTGACTTTTAGCATTTTGTTCAGTAAAACATACCACTGTCCACAGAAATGTGACAGAAATGTAATATTTTGAGTCGTGTTTTTGTCTGCTGTTGTCTCCATGCCGACCGCAGCATTCACATCTTATATGAAATTAATTCCCCTCTATCTGTCTGAGAGGTTTTGTTTTGTAAAACCACCGTTTGACTGCTTTGGTCTAGACTTGATGGATTTCATGATGATACCAATGCGTCTGCATCTGATGAGGTAGAGTTACTGT
>JAOVVB010250663.1:0-20414 GCA_028570985.1 Heterobranchus longifilis | reverse complement strand
AACGCTAACGTTAATATCTTATTTATTTAACAGGCTTTTATTACAGTTTCTGACATTTTTATTACATTTAAGGAATGTGTGCTGTCTGCATTTTTGTATAACGTTACTGTATTTAATAGAGATTAAGGTTACTGGCCGTTGCTTATGCTAACGTTAAGTGACACTTAAGTGACACTGGCAATTTTTAGCCAGTAAACTGCAAAGCTGAATTCATCACAAATCCAGATTTGGTTAATCTGTATGCTCCAGGCTTTTGTTTCAAAGACCCTCCAGAGTAAAACGAGGGAAAGCTGGTGTCTGGATATTGCAGGAACGTAATATAGCTGGAACGCCGTCGTTCTGGCTGTTTCAATATTCATGAAAATCACTCCAGGGGCATTATAAGGGTCAGTAATGTTTAATCTATCAAGTTTTCGAAAATAATGTTCAATGTTCTTGCAATTAAAGTGTGCAGTGAACTCTGACGGCTTGAAATCGATGCTGGCTCCGTTTATGTTTTCATGGCTTTCCTGCCAACATGCCGATGTCGACAAAACGACTCACGTGACGTGTGTAGCTCTATACTGCATGATGTTCATTTTGTAAATCATGGTCCCCTTTATGTTGCTCACCTGTATCAACATCTACCTTCCTATCTGTATGTCATCCCTCTGTCTTTGTTGTTGCAAAAAGAAAAAAAAAAAGAGAACCATTGACCCTTTCACAATGTGTTTTAAGTTCATGAAAGTTAATTTTAACATTTTGCTTGCCTAAAAATGTCTTTTAGGAGCTGTTAATTATTTCCAGTAAGTACATTTAGTTTTAAGTCTGTTTTTCACTAACCAAAATTAGCATCCCACTGAATTATGCATGGACCTTGCTAACAAAGCTAGCTAGCTAGCGTTAGCTGGTAAGAGGTAGGGTTATACCCAGCCAATCACAGCACAGTAGGGCGGGGCCAGGCAAAACAGCCCTGGGAAAAAAAAGGGGCCAAAATGCCGAACTCAAGAACAGGATAATAACTTATTTTATACAGTCTATGGTCTGAAAGTTAAAAAAAGAAACACACTTTCTTATATGGCGCATCAGTTTGTAGTTTCAAAACGCGGAAATGAGTTCGCACTTTAGCACTTCCGGTTCTCTCATCTCGAAGTCAATGTATTTTTTTAATGTGTTTTTGTTTAGATGTCTGAAATAACATATGTGGTTAACACAATTAATGTGACATAAAATACGTCTGTAAATACCTCACTGGTGCATTTTGAAGCTTTAACGTCACCGTCAGTTTAGTAGTGGTGACGGTGACGTGGGCCGCGACATGCGACCGTTGTTGTAGTTCATTTTATATGTTAGCTTTTTACTTCTGGCGATTGCATTTACGCTTCTAAAATCATAAAAGTGGTGTTCATATGGAGAGATTATCTTGCTAGACAAAACATGTAAGTATCATAAACTTGTGTTCTCCACAGAGATTATTTTCTGTAATGATCCAGAATCCAATTTTAAAAAAATCCCATAGGCTTTTTGACGAGGGAACCCATGGCGACGCTAGCTTCCGTGTTGGCCTACAAAAACACGCCATCCCTTCGGCTCCCTATGAAGGGTTAAGTTAAAAGGCAGGGTTTTTGGGGGTTTCCGTCACTTTTAAGGTGCGTCACATCTTCATGTACAACAAATTATTAAGTAGATTATTGCTGTGTTTGGCCTCATATTTATTCACTACAACGCCACATTTTACCAGGGTTCAAATAACCGTCTGTGTTGACGCCTTCGCAGTATGCCCGTGTTGTCGTTCGGTGGGTACGTTCTAGCATCTACCATGTGAGACTGGTATCGATCTTCTCATCTAAAGCCCCCTACACATGATGGGCTGTAAAAATGCTCTGCACTGGCTGTGCCATTGTTTTCCTATGGGGAGAGCGGTGGCGCACACTGCTCGGAACCGCAGCCATGCGCTGCGCTCAAAATTAAAATAACTTAATCTTTGACCTAGTTGTGCTGACCTTTCAAAGTGCAGCGAATTAGATAACAGCTGACAGCAGCCAGAAGCAATGATGACGTATACCTGCGCTGTGCTTTGTCTCTGCCTCGCAATTTTGCTCTTATCATGTGAAGGCAGCTTAACTCTTGGCAAGTAAATGAGCATATTTCATATATTCATATTTTCCTTCATCTGCAATTAAATTGTGCCAAGCAATGCATCCTGGTTCTGAAACCTTTTTCAACAAACAAAAACATTCCTGTGCTTCTGAACATTTCTTTGAAATATTCTGTACTCTGATTCATTTCAGTGTGAAACGGTGACACCAGCTGACTCATCTGGCCCTTTGAGGTAATCTCGAAAAACCAACACAACATTTGAACAGTTTACATTCTGCATGGGTGAAGTCGGAAGAAGCTCAACACAAGTTTGTTTTACTGAGCCAAGCTTTCACTCTACCAGAACACAAAACCTTGTAACGTTTCAAATCCAAACTATTGCAAAGCCGGGACATCAAAGAATGTGTTGCTGTGTAAATCTTTGATGAACGTGCGCAGGAATGAATTGGTTTTAAGTTATACAACAACATTTTTCACACTCTTTTATTCGTATACTATTTCCATCATGACAAATAATCCATCAATAGACCATTAAAATAGATATAAACCAGGAAAGCCTTATTATGTGTCAAAGAGGCAAAGGGTTGCAGATTATGCACGACTCAACTGGCATATGACAAAAACATCCCAACCAGGAGGAGAGAGGAAAGAGAGTGGGTGCATAAAGGAAGTTAGGTTAGACTGTTAAACATATAGAGATCTTTTTCAAACAGGTCCCATCTGAAGGAATAATGATGGATCTCTTATTTTCCCTCAAGTTGTTGGCCTGCATACTGGAGAGGAATCACAAATGCACAGAGGCGCTCGGGAGATTAAAATGGGTTCGCAGCAGCTCGATCGCAGTGGTCGAGCTTAAAGATAAAACTAGAAAATGACTGGGGAACGATCAAGAAATGATTGACAGGCGTTTTTGAATCATCCACCAAATGCTGGGGAGACACCGGGGCTGGTAATAGAGTTTCATGTTGCAGCGGAAGAGAGATATAAAGCTCATGATTGATTTTCATCGGATTCATATCAAAATCTTGCTTTCAGATCAGGCTCACACGAGCTACACTCACCTGCAATGTGAGTTGCTGTGCATGGTGAGCATTTTTATATAACCGTCTAAAGCTGGAGAATAGAAACGCACATTCAGTTATCACGTGTCAGCAAAATTAGAACTGTAAGGTGTTCATATATTCAAAGTGAAACACTGAAAAGCAGTTTTCTGTGGAAATAATTTCATAATCAGCTGTTCATTAGCCAGTGTCTCTATCAGTGGTGGTTCTAGACCATTTCAAATGGGGGGCCAGTCTCGGGCCACATGTGATTTTAGGGGTTTCACATATAAAATATAGAAAGCAAAACTGTTACATACACAGTGTATGCTATTCCAAGACTCTTTATGGACCCCAGTATACAGAGATATTGAAATAAACAATTTTTAGATGAAAATTTGGCAAACAAAATAACACATTTACACTGGATGGGAAAAAAAAACCATTTCAAGGGACCTCTTTGAAAATGGTCATGCCAGTTTTTCCCTCGCTGAAATTTTAAAACTAACTTTGGAGTGTTATTTAGTCTCCTTCTTGACAAGCTAGCATGACATGGTATGATGGTACCAATGGATGTCCAAAGTCCAGCCTGGGGCCAATGCGGCCCACAGACTGATTTGAAACAGCCCACGGCTTGTCTCTGAAAATATACTATATGTGGCCCGCCACGCAATATTGGTTTATCAATCAAGTTCAGTTTGCATTTTTTCCGTTCACCTCACGATGGCAGCACTATCATACAGTTTGTAGACATGCAACAAGTAGAAAGTACACAGGCAGAACTCGTGTTTTCATGAACAGACGGTAAACACATAAAGAACGGTTACCCTAGCAACAGACATCTCCTGCCAGCCACAGCAAAGAAGCGCTCGGCAGTGAGGGCCGCCGCTTTCGTTGAATACTTTTTCACTGAAAGCTGATACAGTTGCGTTTGTGAGGAAGTGAAACAGCTCGAAGATATAGCCTTGCTAGCTAGTTGTGCACCAGAAGCTCTCTGTTGTGAACTTTTATCGGCAGCTGGATGAAGACAGGTTCCCCCGAAATACGGGACTTGTCAAGAAAATGCTGAGCTTGTTTGGATGCATGTTCATGTATTAGTATGGCACTGAAAGTGAGTACAATTCCATTTCATGTGATTTAAAAAAATGTTTTTAAATAACCCATGATGTGAGAAGCAGCTGGCCCCCAGGTATTTTCACATTATCTAATCTGGCCCCTATTCAAAAAAGTTTGGACACCCCTGTCGTCTAGTTTCATATGATACTAATCTCTTCACTCTTGCTTTAAAACTAAGCCTGCTACAGTCTCTTAAAGACAGTCATGATGGCTGAGATCACCGGCGGTCCCGTGGGTCTCTTAGAGTTAGGGGGGCCAGAGGGGTGTCCAGGCTTAATATGACGGGGGCACTGGGCCTCTCCATTGGTTTCTAAATATTGCTGATCCAATGTGAAAGTGTGTGAAACACACTTAATGTGCACAAACGAGCTGGAGTTGTGGACATTTTGTAAGATTAGGTCTTTTCATGTTGGCAATGTTACTTATTGGAATGAAATTGTTAAATTGATACTTGTTTTTTTTCTCACCATCCTGCAGCTTTTCAGCTTTATACAACATAATATTCTAATTGAGCATCTGCTACAGTCATTTTCCAAGTAGAGTTTATGGTTTCTTTTATCCTAAACAGACAGCAGATGAGTGAAATTTGCCTCACAATGACATGCAAATAAGTCCTTTAAGGATATTTTTTTGTGTGATTGGCAGCTTATCAAACACTGAAAATCTATGTACTGTTTAGGTACAAACAATGCTCAATAAATCTTTCCTATCTTTGCTACAATTGTTTGACCTCGGCCCGATCTGCCCCCATAATCATTCAGACCTCAAGCCTGCGAGGCACGCAAGCATTTTTAATCAACGGCACTGAATTAATCCAACCTTAGAACAGAGCAAAGTCACACATTGCGGCTCACACCAAAAGCTTCAGCATCTGAGAACAATTAAATGTCTGGTTTCCATGAGAGGCTGATTTGCCAGTTGACAGTTGCAGTGGGGGGAGAGCGCCCCCCCGATTGCCCCACTGCCTGCACCAAATAATAAAAGCAGTAACACTGCAAATGTTCCGATCCATTTGCAGACGTGAGAGGCGCATTCCTTGCTCTTGCACCATGCTTCCTCCCCTGCGCCTAAAAAACAAACATGTTTATTCCAAAATGGCACCAAAGAATGAAGCTTTGACATTGGGTGTGAGTTTGGATGCTTGCACTGCCTGGTTTTGAAATGCAGTGGCAATTATCCTATTTGGTAAATATTCAAAGGAATAGTAATTAGCTTTTTAGATGTTAGATAAGGGAATCCATACTACTTTAATGTCTGTATGGTAAATATGAAGCTACAGCCAGTTAGCTGAGTGTTAATTAGCGAGCTTTAGGGGTGTTAGCAGGTGGATTTTTCAACAAGTCCTGCGAATCATATGACCACATAGGTTGATTGTTCGACCCACAGGAGCGTTTCGTAATGTAGCGCCCCTAGTGGCAGGAGATCAACACGTCCTCATACCTAAACGTAACAGTCGCAGTTTTAAACACGTGGTTAACGTCGTGAAGTGGTCGCAGTTTGGTTAGGTTTAGGTACCAAAAGTACTTGGTTAGGTTTACAAAAAGATCGTGGTTTGGGTTAAAATCAGTCTGCTTATATTTGTTACGTTACTTCACTTCTGTACCTAAGTACATGATGTAATTACGCATGTGACATAGAAAGTGACGTCGTTAAGTTTGTTAAGTAAAGTTAAAATTACTCAACATTGACTTTCAAATGGGACACAAACACTGGTCTGGGTCAAAGTCCTGTGTTTGTTCGACACATCCACCACCCCTTCCACCCACCCTGACTTTCTCAATCTCACTGCTATGTTACAACTTCCTGCTTTGCATCTGTCAAAATTTCTACGACCACTAGAGGTCGCCACCTGACAATGAACGTAAATATGGAGCGTACAAGTTCCTTGTACAAATAACCTATGAGGTTGTTTTTTTGGGGGAGGACAGTCTCAGATTTTGTTACCTTTGGACAGAGCCAAGCTAGCTGTTTCCCCCTATTTCCAGTCTTTATGCTAAGCTAAGCTAAGCTGTTGGTTGTAGCTTCTGCATCGTATAAGAAAATAAGTGTATTTCCCAAAAATGTTGACTTTTTGCATTAAGTGAGTGCAGTATATGTAAGATGCTTGTGAAGCTGTCAATGAAACAATGTCCCCACATAATATAGTAGTCTCACGTAGCCAGACCTATCACAGCGCTGTGTCCATGCTGGAGCGGGGGCATGGTATAGTGGAAAAACTCCCTGGCCCGTTTGTATTTCTTGACTTCTATGACTTTGAGAACCACACGGAAGGGGAGGATGGACTTCCGCCGGCTGGGGTTTCAACAACACTGCTTACATAGCAACCCAGAGTATTGGCATAGTAAATATGAAATATATGTATCATAAGATGTAATATTCCTTTAGTGTTGGTACCAGGTTTGAAAAGTTTCTCGTTCAAATCTGAGACTGGCTTACTTCGAATCTGTTAAGTAAACCATGAAATCACACCACCCTCTCTTTCCTAAACTTCCACCATCCAGGGTCTGTTGTGCAACACACTTGACCCCCAATTTCCAAAGTGGAGCTGCTCAGCAGTCAGCAGCAGTACACTGTGGTTTTGCTGCTGGGAAGCTCCCAGGTGTGAACTGTACAAATGTGAAGCAGGGCGTTACTGAAAGGGAACACATGTGCTCAGTAAATCCTCCCCAGATAAATAAAGTAAAGAAGATGTTTCCCTTGTCGAGGTTTAATTGGATTATGGTCCAGATCCAAGTTTCAACTGATTCCACAGAGGTCGGAGAGCCTCCACTCGCCGGGCATAAGAAAAGAAAAGTCTCCCATAGAAGCTGTGCAACCATAACTGCCCTCTAACCTCTGAGTGCTTGTGGCACAGTGCTCTAATTTTACACTGCGAGAAACAAGAGCGGAAGCATGAGTTAAAGATGATTGTTTTGTGCCTCGTTCAATTTATTTCCGAAGACTTTTTACAAAGCAGATTCCCTCTTTGTGCATTCAAGTTTGCACACCATTACTCCAACATCAAATTGGGATAAATGGCACAGAGCGTGGACAGCTCATCTATTCAAGCTTTTAATCTCCAGTGTGAAGAGGGAGTGTAAGAAGACTTCATCCGGGAGTAATGTGCTTTTTTTCCATTCGAGACAACCCCACCTCCAACACATGCACACCTCTTCCCCAATATGGACGTTTGGATTGGATTGAATGGCTCATGTTGTAGGTGTTGCCATTTTCTAACTGGTTTAACTGCTGCCAAGGACTAAAACCCCTTATCCTTGAGTAGGCCTAATCTTGGAACATTTCATATAGACAATAGTGAGCGAAACTGAAAAAAAAAAAAGACAGAGAGAAAGTGGTGGGGTGGAGGAGAGAAGGAATAAAGAACGGAAAACAAAAAGGTTTTATAAGAAACAGATTGCTAAACATAAACACCAATCAGTTGACAGGAGCAGAAACAGGAAATTAGATTCCCAGGAGCTGGAAAATGCATCCATGAGAGAAAATGAGTATCAATGATTCATTGTATTTCGCCTGCCACAGTTGGATGAGGAAAAGGAGGGTGGGAAGAATGTCAGAAAAATGAAATAGAGAAGGAAACAAAGAAAGATAGTGAGAAACGAGGAAGAGACGGAAAGGACAGAATCAAACAGATGGAAGAAAGAGGAAAGACATCCAACACTCCAAGGCTTCTTCCCTGGTCTGCCAGATACCACAGGAGCTTCTGTCTTGGCTTCACAGAAGTCGCTCCGCCATCATCTTTCCCTTGAGTTACCACCATCTCTTCATCTGCCTTCCAGTCTCTATTCATGCACACTGAACGTTTGAGCACACAGAGGCCCTGATGTTTCCCAAAGTCCAGCACTCTCCATAGCAGCTAGAGAAGACAAAAAGCCAGAATAACGTGCTAGAGATATTAAAGTCATCAGCACAAAGTGAAGTGAAGTTAAAAAAAAAAAAAGATCTAAAGTGGAAGAAAGTATAGGCATATTCTAAGGATAACAGCTACAGTATGGCTTGGCTCAAGTTCATTATTTTGGGTATGTGATTGTTATTCAGTTGATTTGATGCAGTTTTTGATAAGTTTTACTTCTACCTACTTCGAACACTGTTACTCTTGTTTTGTGTGTTTTCTAATCTGTTTTTTTTTATTTTGATGTTCAAAATAAATCTAATTCATTAATTCAATATGTTGGTTTGGATGATACTTAAAGGAATACTTTTAATATTTTGGGAAATATGCTTATGCGCTTTCTTGTTAAAAGAGTTAGATGAGAAGATCCATACCACTCTAGAGTGGTATTGATCTTCTCATTTAAGTTCACGCTACACAACTTTTAAAGTCATCGTTCTTGAAGTTGTCTTGGTTTTCACACTATACATGACTGAGCGGCAGCAGGGGGTCACACGCTACATGGGTACGTCTGGTCTCTGTTTTGTCACGAAAACATGCAAGAAGTGACACGGAAAATTACGTAGCACCACGTGTGAGACAGGATTTTTCTTTGTTCAAGTAATCTGTGGAACTTTCCTCATAGTCATGCCTGGTTTGTTTTTTTGTTTTTGTTTTTTAAGATAATCTTTTGGGGCAATTTCTGCCTTTATTTGTATAGTACAGCTGAAGATTGACAGGAAAGGGGCAAGATTGAGAGGGGATGATGTAGTAAAGGGCCACTGGTTGGAGCTGAACCCGGGACGCAGCAGTACGGACTAAGCCTTTGTACGTGTATGGGGCGCACGCTCTACCAGGTGGGCTGCTGGGCGCCCTGTAGTCATTCTTGTTGGTGTTGACGTTGGCACATGTTCACAAAATAGCCTGTTTCCACACGTCTTTTCTATTTATAGTTTCCTCTAGGTGCAACAACGACTTTTGTCAGTGTTGCAAATGCAATGCATAGTAAAGTTCCTATTGTTACAGACGACCCCTCCCGGAGGTTTCCCCTCAACCTGTGATTTACACTCTCACTGGCTGTAGCTCCCCGACATGTCCAGATATTGAGCCTGCTAGATATCTGGAATGCGTCTGCGAGGCATCTCTTGGCTCGTGTCTTTGAACAGCTCACACATAGTGCTCAAGCGCCGATTTGTGAGAGTTGAGCCAGCGCCGATTTTCCTCTGATCTGGGGCTTTTGTCGGGGAGTTCCAAAAACTGTCAGTGAGTGGAAATTAATGGCTAATGTCATGTAGTGTGAGCTCGGCATAACTCACCAAGAAAGTGAAAGAATTGCCCAAATTGTTGAATTAATCGTTTAAAGCAGTGGTTCCCTTTTTCCTTAAGGGACCCCTTTTCTATCATTGAGTAAATTGACGACCCCTGATTAAAGCCGGAGATGTACTTGCTTTCAACTATGCGAACGCATGACGACGCCTCGTGTATCATGCGCCCATTTTGTCCGTTCATTGTGTACATCCTCAGAAATTAATGCGACACAATGTCTACGTGAACAGGTGGTTAAGCAGCAAGTATATCTCCAGCTTTAGTAATGTACTTTATGGATGGTTCATATTATCTTCAATGCTGAACAATAACAGTACAGAACTGCTAAACTGTACAATTAACCCAAATAGTGAACGCAATAATAATTTGTGTAAAACTAATGATTTGGATTAATTTTGAGCAGATTATTTCCTGTCAATATTCTGTCAGAGATGAGTTTTCCTCTTATTTTTAGGAACTTTTAATGTAATTCTCTGTATTGTTTTTACAATCATATATACTTAATAATGTCCTTATCCACGTGAGTTTTTTAAAAAGTTTATGTCTTGAATAACAATCCAAACTTTAAAAATAACAATTTAATTTCGTTTTTTTCACAGAAATGAATGAAATGCCAACTGTATGTATATTTTTAAAGTTGTCTAACACCCCTGTGAAGCTTTGGTAACCCACAGTGGGGGCCGGGACCCCCAGGTTGGGAACCACTGCTTTAAAGCATCAGTGTTTCCCACTAGTATTGCATTGTCTAAGTGTGTTTGAGAAACAACTTAGAACTGTTCAACAAAACAGGAATACTTTTATATTTCACACAATACTCTTCTAACAATAATGCTGAGTGACAGAAGCTCCTCTCAGCCCCTTGTCTCCTCCTTGTCTCCTCCTTGTCTCCGCTCCCTGCATTTGTCTCCTCGGAGCTTCTGTCTTATGGGAGAACTGTAGTTCAGTTTCTTGTGAAAATGAGCAAAACATTTTGAAATACAGCAAAGCCACTGTGATCAATAGCGTCAGTGGACTTCCTGCTGAGTCACCTGAAACACTGGAGCCATCTAGCCAATTTGATGAGTCATTGCATTCTTGAAGCAAAAGTCATGACTTGTCACACTGTGAATTACAGTCAATACTCAAACCTCCCAATTATTGGATTAACATCAAAAAGAATTTAAGTCAGCTACAGCAAAAAAAAATGGTCAAAAACAAACTTTTTAAATGTTGTGTGTGGCTCATATAGGAAACCACAACAACAAAACATGTATTTTCAGTCATTTCAGATTATTTGAAGCAAAATATTTTTGGTAAAGGTTTCCCAGTCCCAAAAGCTAACCACTGGAGGAAACACAAAGTTTAATAATACAACATAAAACCCTGACAATAAAACTATTTCAAACCCCCACTTGAAATGTAACAAAAGTAACATCAAGCTTGACAAGAGTTCCTGCAGGGACCCAGTGATGGATTGGATGTTCCTACTGTTTTAGAGAAGTCAAGCTAGTACCTTTTAAGATAATATACAACCTCGCCTTGTTCTATGGAGAGAACAAAGGCTGGGCAGAGGACTGAAAAGCGTGGATTGTGACCTGCTTTTCTTGATGGCCTGACCTCACCGCTGCCTCCTCATGGGCAGGAGGAAGCTTGGCCTTACAACCTGGAGACTAGCACGAGGGGGACACGGCCAAACTGGCAAGAGTCGCAGTGTTTTGGGGGCAATGAAAAATAATTTCCTCCTGAAGACGGGCCTCGGGGGATCCAGCTTGGCCCAAAGCATGAGGAGTGTGAGCCATGCAGGAGGAATTCCAAGGCGAGGTGACTGAGAGCGTCAGAGGGAAATGTCAAAGACAGACAGCGGCGTCAGGCTGCTGTACCCCGGACCTGTTTACTCGATACCTGATTAAACTGCACTACGAAGGAATTCAACGTCCAGAGTGAAGCATGAGTCAAACAGAACTGGCGATAAGTCACTAATGTGCAGCGCAGAAATGTCAAGTGGGACAATTTTATTTGAAAACCACCTTTTGGAATCTATTATGTAATAGACATACTTTCTTAATTTCACAGTGATAGAGCGCAACTTTTCCTCTCTGACCAACAGAATTCAATTATAGTTATGGGTAAGACGATAGTGTTTAAAAACTACAGCGAGTGGAAACATTACCCTGATCAGTTTATGAGATTTGTTATTGGCCTGATGTTGCTCTGTTGACTTTAATGTCAACAGTTAACATTCTATTTCTCCAATTCAGACACTTTGACTGTATAAAAGAAGTGGACATAGCACCATGACGTCACCCACTGATTTGTAGACTGCTGTTTTGATGCCTCGAGTTTGGTATTTTGGCCGTTGCCATCTTGGTTTTTTTAAACCAGACGTGACCATATTCGGGCGAGAGGGTGGAGCTGAGGAGGAGTGCTAAGCCAGTGTCGTTTCAGTGGGGCTGCGCTAAGCTAAATGCTAAAGAGGGAAACTTTGCCTATTTTCAACCACCTGGCACTGGAATTTTTTTCAGACGGGTAAGCGGGGAACTGCGGCCGCTGGCACCGTTCATCAGCATGTAGCATACAGCAGTACACAGCGCCAGTTTAAAATGAGTATCATTAGCAGCTAGCGCTAGTTGAATAGCTTGGTTAGCAAGGTGCAACCTATCGCAGAACATTCTTAGGAGACCAAAATTTCACAATTAACTTTCATGAACTGAAAACACTGTGAAAGGGTCAAAGTCTGAAGATGAAAATGCGCCCTAAAGCATACCCTGCTTAATTGTTCATTTTACTCTAAATGTGACCATAATTTACAAAATGAACATCATGCTTGAAGATTTGAAACTAGCGATTGAGACCATGAACTCATTAGGAAAAGATTTACTGAGGTAATAAATCAAGTGAGAAGTAGGGTTCTTTTCTCATAGACTTATACAAAGAGTCGCCCCCTGCTGGCCCTTAGAAAGAATGCAGGTTTAAGGCATTTCTGCATTGGTTACATTAATATGATTGGACATTATTAGTCAGTTGGTAGCCAAGCAGCTGTTCATCAGTGCTCCACCTCCAGCCCTGTCTCCTAAAAACTACATTCCCATACAACTAAACTGTCATAATCTACCCTGCTCCTAGGTTGTGTTTTTCCATTGATTGATTGATTGATTCATTCATTCATTTTAGCGTTTCCTGTTTTATTTTGTTACTCACCTCTCCTCTCATTTAGTCTTACAAGTATTTACTTGACTGTCTGCTTTGTATGCTGCTAAGTATCTTAATTGAATCTGCCCGTCTCTGAGTCTGCATTTGGGTCCTTGCTGTCTGTGCTGCTTCCATCAGCTGTAACATAAACTACACTCTCAATTACGTTTTGAGGAAAACATATTTTTTTCCTGGATTACATTTGTGTTTGTTGTATCACAAATACCTTTCTAATCCAAGTCCGCGACTTTCACCAAGGAGACTGCTGTTTGTGAAACCAAAAGTCAACGTTGACTTGCATAATGTACTTAATTTAACATAACAAACATACTTATTTTAACCCAAACCACACTTTTTCTAAACCTAGTCAAGTAGTTTTGTTGCATAAGGCCTCAATCATACAGAACGCGTTTTACCAGCCTGGGGCAGCTTTTTGTCATTTTCAATGAGAGTGAAGCATTTTTCTTGCTGCTTTTGTGTTGCTGAGCATCTTGTGTTTTTTTTCACAGGATCGCCCTAAATGCAAATTGAAAAAAAAATTAAATTCAGTGCAGAAAAGCACCCGACATCATGAAGGAACGTTTCTTCCCGGTGTGCAATTAGATGAATTGAGAGGCGGGCCTTCTGTGGTCACGATGACAACAAGTGGGAGGTACAGGTCATGTTTTGTGTTAAGCTAATGTTAGCTCACTTTCAACATCGCTCTAGATCAGCTGCAGGACATATCTGAACAAATTGTTGCCTCAACTTTCTAACAGGATACTTTGCCGATTTAAATCCAGCTCTGTCATCTTAATGTGGGCAGTGTCCGATCTCAGTGGACCTCCGCTGCTCCGGCCCACAGGACAGGACCTCCACCCTCCGCTGCTCCGGCCCACGTGCACTGGTGCCCACAGAGCTGGATTTAAATCAGCAAAGTATCCCTCAGGTCCTCAACCTGCGTTGTTGGAGGAATGCAGTCATTTAAAAACAATCAGGCCTACAGAAAGCAGCCCCATGCAGGCTGCTAAAAAGCGCTCTGTCTGATCTCGTCAGCTTCAACAAAAAGGCAGTGCGGTGCGACTCGCATTTTTCAACCTGCGTTCTATCTGATCGGGGCCTAAAACTAACCAAGTTTTGTTTCAGTTCATAACGTTAACCACATTAAAACTGTGACTGTTTCACAATGTCCGCTGTCACTGGAAATGCGTTTCCCTTGATAGAATGCAGTTCAGGAGAAAGGGTTTCCACCTGAAGTAACGCTTGGCTCCATTTCTATCAGTTAAATCTGTGACAGTTTTGAGGCACTGCTGTTGCCCCAGCTGTTTCTATCTGGGTATGGAGGGTTATTGCTATATTTATTTGGACAATCTATAGTGATCTGGCATTGCTTTGTCTCTATTTCCATAGGTTTCAAAGGAACAAATGTCATTTAACTCAATTTAATTTTTTTTTAAATTCAAATAACAAAAGGAAACTACCCAAATTACAGTTGTGTTTTTTCTAGTTTGGCAGCACCATGGCAAGAATTAGACTAAGTGACTTTGGCAGATTCCGCCATCGACACTGACGTGCTGTTCCGGTATTCTCCTCTCGTTAAATCAGCCGGACATTTGAAGCTTGGAAAAAAGACCAGGATGGAAAATCCTCCTCCCTCTGAATGTCCATCCCTTTGTTTTATGAGAAGACGATGATTGGTATTTTTACAGGGCATCCACTGCTGTTCTTTAAGGTCAGGGATTTCAGCTGTCGGCCTTATTACGGCCTGAAACAAAATCGAGGAAAGGTGAGAAAGAAAGAAGATTCGGTGTTCAAATTAAGCTGCAAAATATGTTCACACATATACATTACCTACATTAGTTGAATTCACACCATCCACTCCACTGGCTTTTTTTTCTGATGGGAAGATGAGACACTATGAGACACAGCCGGGTCATGACCCTTACAGAAGCCAGATCTCGGCTGTACTGCTGTGCAAAGTTTTCCACTTTCCCAGGCACTTGTTTCAGTACCCAGACTTCAAAGAGCACTTGAAAAGGTAGAGATATCTACCCAGCCCTACATCCACTCCACATTTACACAGGGGAAAAGTGGAGCAATGTGGTTCATATTATTTGATAAGCATCCCATATTCTCAAAGGTATTTTAATGACCTGCGGCTAGTGCTTTCATGGTCCTGGCGCTAACTCTCCAATGACACTAGCCTGCACATGGAAGGGTCTACGAGTGAAAAGGGGCTAGCAAGATCTTTATTACACAATGACACCCGGCGCGTACACATCGTTCTGTATGATGGAGAAGATCGGTTTTCCTTTCTCCCAGACCACTGGTATTCATTATGTGTCTTCTTTTTCCATCTGTCCGTTTATTTTTCACTGTCTGGAGATGTCAGGGCAAGCGTGTGTTCTTCCTCTGCCGTGACTGTACGAGTGTGTACTGATGGCCGTCAGGAGGGACACGTTGTGTATTGTTTTAGGCCGTGCGGCGTGCCAGCTGTCATGGATGGCCTTGGCCAAGGTTTTCCTCCGGCCTCTGTGTTTCTCAGACGTTACAAGTGCAGTCTGTGAGGTCTTTGGCAGCCGCGTCGAGCCATACACTGATAAGTTTAGACCAAGAACAGGGGTCTCGCCACGTAGGGTTTTGCACAACACTGGCGTAAAGATTAATCTGAGCCATGATGTTGGCCACCCAAGCACTGCTGTCAGTGTGTGAGGAGTGAGTCATTAAAAAAACTGGAGTCTTTTCAAGCATATATGTCTCAGATATGTAGATCAAGTAAGCTTAGAAAGTTACATTTTAATTGTGCTAAGATTTCATTTTAATTACTTACTTGGCCCGTTCTTATTCCCAACTCGTCACATACGGATGCTTGACATCACTTTTACGTGACAAAATATGTCGCTTCACTACGGTCGCAGTTTTAAACACGTGTTTAAAGGGATACTTTGCTGATTTTAAACCAGCTCTGTGTCAGTGTGAGCAGGCCTCCGCTGCGCCGCTCTGCATGGTGCCACGAAGGGAAGCCACACACCGTTCATCTACACACACAACTCACACTGCCGTGACACAGAGCTAGATTTAAATCAGCAAAATATCTCTTTAACCATTGTGAATTCAAACAAAACATATGTTTAGGCAACAAAACTACTAGGAAAACCTGAACGTGTGGTTTGGGTTAAAATAAGGATGTTACGTGAATTAACTTATGTGCATAAGTTACGTACTCAAGGTAAATAACTCAGTGTTGACTTTTGGTTTCACACGGGACACGAACAGCGTTCTTCTTGGTGAAAGTTCTGTGTTTTTTGATCCATCCACTGCCCCTCCCACCGACCCTACACTGACTTTCTTTGTCTTCATACTAGCAGTTGCTCTAACTGTGTGTTCACACCGGACGCAAATAAATTAATTTGCACAAATGAATTACATACAAAGTCAATGTAAAGACGCGATTAGACACGAGTTCCGGTCGGGCGCCGCAAATGACACGAATTGCGTGGCGCGATGAAGCGAATGACGCAAATTCGCTCATTAGCGTGAATAGAAAAAAGTTCCACAGCGTGTCGTGAGTAATCGCGTGAATGAAGCGAGTGAAGTTGTGAACTTGAACGAATTAAGAGTGTGAACACACAGTCAGCGTCTAATATTGACACCAATGGGTTTGCAGTTGAAAGCTCGGTGTGACTACGTGGCATTAATTGACACACGGAAAGCAAAACAATGTGTTGTCACGAAATGGCTTAACAATTGGCATGTTATTCATGCACCATTTCCTGAGACCAGGCTGTACATTTGTGTAGAAATGGAACTTCTTTACCTGACAGGCAGCAGGTTACATTGAGATCGTTTCTATGGACAGAGCCAAGTGATCTAAAATAACATCCAGCAACTTTCAATCTCACAATCATCCCAAACTTTTGTCATCACCATCGAGTTATACCAAAGTGATTGCACAAATACCCAGCAGCACAAATGGGACACGACCAGTAAAAATTGACCTTAACACAAATGTATCAAGACATCCGTCTATGGAGCGTTTATGGGATGTTTCATGGCTACAATGTCTTGGATAAAACATCTTGCCACTTTTCCACTCTCCTGTCTCGTGGTCTCGTCAGCATACAGCTGCATTGTTTGCCTTCATCAAGCTGAACCGCAAAAAGCCAAGTCTCACCCTTCGGGGGTTGGAGTTCGGCCTCATTTACCGACATCAGAGTTTGTTTGTGTGGATGAGTTATGGACTTACTCTGCTGGTATGTTCTTCTGCGGTGATTACAAAGGCCCATACAGTGACTGGGAAGCTTCCACTGAACTGTCACACAGCGACTTCTTTGTTTCGGAAAGACTTGCAGGAGGTGGCTCTTTACACAGCAAACACCCCGATCGGCCAACAGCCCCACTTTACCCCCCGACTGTAAACCTGCCAATCCCTCAGGGCCACCTGGCATCTCAACAGAGCCAAACAAAAAGGCCGGGATCCAAACATGAGGGTTTTGCTGATGGATCTGGAATATGTATTTCTCACTCTTATTCATAGTGTGTATATTTTTGGAATGGAATAATACTTTTGAGAATCCACATTTCCCTTTCCTTTAGGGAACTGCAAGGCCGGGGGAGCGGGAGGGGATACTGGTCATGTTGTGGTTTTTCAGGCAAAATTCTGCTTTTCTTTGATGTGTTTCGAAACAGAGAGCGCAGTCCAAGTGACAGTGCCTGGTTTGAGCAGCTACGCCGGTTTGCTTTTGCCCCGTGTCTTTCCATAATTTCCTTTCTTCTTTTATGTCTGGGAAAATGTGTTGTGGATTCCCAAGCTGTAACATATTGTAAATTGAGTGTAAAATGACAGAACCATGTGAATTGTGAGGATCGATGCATCATGATCTAAATATGCAGTTCGTGCAGAGTGCAGATTTGGCTTGCTCTGTTTTTTTTTTTTATGCAGCAATCTCTGTTCCAGCTTGTGTGAGATGAAACAGGGAGGAGCACAGAGGAAGAATAGCAGTGCTGGAGTATTCACGACCACAGCATTTGAGATTTATAGGTCCTGATAGGTTAGATCAGGGTGCTCATTTCAAACTTATTAAATGCCAGGTCAAAGGCTCACTTAGCTCCAAAGAGAAAGGATGTGCAAAAAAAAAAACAATGTGTAACAGAAATTCCTGCTGCTGCAAATACCTATCATGGTTTGGTTAATCCTGCTTCACTGCCAGATGTGTAAAGTTTGACAATTAGGCTATTTTAAGAACACAGCAGGTGCCACAAAAAGCTATACCACAGGAAATTACTTGCAAATAATGTTTGTTTATTTGCACTGATTGTAAGATTTTCTAGATTGCCCTGAAACAGTCATCCCTTTTTATCTGGTATCTGTTTATTCATTCACTGAGCATGCTTTATTCATATTTAGGTCATAACTTTCCATAAAAAGCTTTTAGAAAGATGTTTTTGAAACATTGAATTATTAATATTGTTTTCAGTCATACAATATTACAATATTTAAAATCAGTTTACCAATAAATAGACTATATTTTAGTTTGTTCTAACAGTTTTTCTGCTGTATTTGTGTAAATAAAAAGTGAAACTAGGACTGCATGATATGAGGGAAATATGCAATGTGCCATAACGTTGGTGAATATAGTGATAACGATATTACTTGCAATAAATAAACAGTCATATCAGTTCTTCCTTTCTGCTGCTTTCAGTATTCTGCTGAAATACAACACATTGCTTGTTGAATTAAAAAAAAAACTGAAAGCAAGTTATTTCTGACATTTTATTGAACAAATTGAACTGAACCAAAAGGCACCATTTAAAAAAAGAAAGAAAAATGATAGTTACATTTTAAAGAGCTGTTTCCTATCAATACTCTCTTTCAACTAACTCTAAAAATCCCTGAGTGTCTTTCACAATATGTTGCAGTCTTTCACGATGTGTTTATTGCGAAAGTTGATATTGCGATGACGATTTAAAAAAAACAATATATTGTTCAGCCCTAAGTGAAACAATATTTTTTTTCATCCTTGAACTGTTTATGTTGAACTGATTATCACAAAAGATTTGAACATTTTTATAGGTGCCTGTGCCATTTTACTAGTATTTGGTGTTTATGGCAACTTTATATAGCTATATAGCCGAGTTTGTTCAGAAAAAAAGGATATCATGCATGCAGAGTTAGGACAGTTTAAAAGGTGCTAAACAAAAACAAATGCATAGAAATCATAGACTGTATAAAATATGGACATATATGGTCTCCGTGATGCCACCCATCAGTTTCTGAAGAGCTAAAATTAAGCTCAAAGTGGGTAGGCTCCTGGTGGCTCCGGCCATCGCCATCTTGGTAGTGTCTGACTCCACCTAACTCCCGGTTAATCCAAAAATGGGCAAATGCTCGCCATTTACGACGGCACCCACCTGTCACTCAAAGCAGTCCCGCTCTTATTTATGCATAACTTTAAGCCTTAATATAATTTAAACAAGTGAGTTGTACAAAAATTCATCCCCCGTACAGTTGTCATGAATGGGAAAATTAGCCATAGAGTCCAAAACCGTTTTTTTTGTACCAGGTTGTAAACATGTTTATTTCTGCTGTAAAGTTGGGCATTTTAACATGGGGGTCTATGGGGATTGACTCACTTTTGGAGCCAGCCTCAGGTGGCCATTCAAGGTTACTGCGGTTTTTGGCACTTCGGCGTTCATTCTTCAGCCCCGGAGGTTGTCACTTGATAGAAAGTCAGTAAAAATGAACTAAAAGGACTCCAGAGGGTTAAAAAAAAGTTTCCAACTAACTACTTAGTTCTGTCTCATACAACTTGTTTGTACGCACACAATGCAAATTCAGTGTAGCCTACTTGTTAGATGATGACGACTCATCAATAGAACGATACTCATGCAGCTGATGATACAATTATGAAAATAAACTCACTGCACTGACAGTGAATGCTCAAGGTTTGGTGTACCAACCTACTTTATCCTAATGCTGCTAAATGGTTTGTTTTGTGCGCTCTCATTTTTCAGCTTTCCATCAAACAGAAAAACCACTGATGTGCAAAATATTAAGTTGGAATATAAAATGCAGTATGACTAGTCTGAGTAATGCATAAGTCTTGACACGGCCGTTTGATCATATACGAGAGAAAGAGGGTGGGTGTGCAATCGACATTTGGAAGAGTGAGAGACATAAAGAAGCTGGAATGGAGGAGCAGGGCATCAATCAAACAGCAGCACACGTTGACGATGACCCTCTTCGTGAGATACAGAGTTCAGGACTTTCTTCTCTTCCTCTCCCCTTTTCTTTCCTTTCATCCCTTCCTTCCCTTTCTGTGCATTGCCCTGTCTGTCTTGTCTTTGACTTTTCTTTGTTTCATGCAAAAGCCGCTATGTCCAGACGGAATAGATTTGGAGGATTGCTTTGATCCTTTTGTTATGATTCTTTTATTTGCCTCAGCCACATCCTTCTCTCCGCTGCAGTAACCCCACAAGATGCTTTGAATTAGGCCGGAGGATGGGATGGTAGGAGAGGAGAGGACGTAGGGAGGGAAGCGAGGGGTGAGTGATGCTCATGTCCAGTCCTGAGGAGGAGACCTCATTGTCCTTAGTTTGACCTGGAATGGAGAGGTGAGGAGGTAGCCGGTAAGGCACAGAGGAATCCGATCGAAATAATTTTCTGCCTTCTCTTCTTCGTTGCATCAACTAAATTGTCTCAAAATATATTTATTAATATGTGCTGATCTGATATAACATGCGTGATGAGACGATGAGCACGGTGTCAGAACCAAGAGGTTTAAGTCAGTGAAGTGTGCATGCGTGCGTGCTCGCTCCTGCTGTCTTTGTGCAGGCTG
>JAOVVB010250656.1:0-20416 GCA_028570985.1 Heterobranchus longifilis | reverse complement strand
GTGTGTGTGTGTGTGTGTGTGCGTGCGCGTGCGTGCGTGTGCGTGCGCGTGTCGGTGTGTGTGTTTAAATCAAACATCATTTATTGTAGAAGCAGTTTATCCGCTGTTATACAACAACTGGCTGTGAGTCAGGAGTTGAGCGATCCACTTATAACCTCAGCAAGGTCGCAACTGCTGGGGTTGTAAGTGGATCTGGACGCACGGAGACCAATCAACGGGAAAATAAATAAATAAATAAATGGGAGGTGTGTGGAAATTATAAAAGAGGGTGTTTGGGCCCTTTTGCTGGCTGGCTCCGTTTACTTCACACACTCTCACCACTTACACTGTGTGATTAATTGCTTCACACTGTGCACCAAAGAGAGATTAACTGTGTGTGTTTTTGGCCACCCACTCCTCCCTCTATCACTTTTCTGAGTTTTGTTAACGTAAGAGGCCGGATGTTTTCGTCAGTGTATACCTCTCTACACTCATGATACAATATCAGTGTGTGTCTGTCCGTGACCTTGAGTGGGCACAGACAAATCGCTTTATTTACACTGTGCTTTTCATTGCAGTCATTCTGGGGCAATTACAAATTACTGTGGGTGTAGACAGAGGTGAGCCGGGCTGCATTCAATTGGGTTTTCATCATTCTTTTGAATAATTTCTTCTCAACAGTGTTTTCAATCAGCTTTGAAATACGTTCGTTCACGCTTGGTGAGCCTGGGTCTCCTAAAAATTATGTTCCCATACATCTAAACTGCATTCTCAATTTGTTTTTGATGTATTAAAAAAAAAATGCTTCTAATGAAGGTCCGGGGAAGTACGCAGAGTGGGGAAGTCGAGGTGGGTGGATGGGTCACAAAAACACAGACTTTCACCCAGGAGATTAAAAGGCAATGTTGTTATTTAACAAGCGTACTTATATATTATATTATATTTTGTTGTGTAACAAACATACTCATTTTAACCCAAATCACGATCCTTTCCTAAACCTAACCAAGTCGTTTTGTAGCAATTCACATTAATGAGGTGTTTAAAACAGCGTCCATAATCTGTGAGAAAAAATTATTTCCCTCTAAACATAATTCAGAGTGCAGGTTAGTTGTATTGGAACGTCATTTTGTTGGAGACAGGGTTAGCTTGGTAAGTATGTCCACCAAAATCGGTGTGGTTTTACATAGATAGAGATATTGTTAATGAAAGCAGGAGTTGCGGAACAAAGTGAAATTATTTCAGTCGATCAAAAATAATCCAAATAAAAGATTTGTTGTTGTCATCGTCATGACCGAAAAAAAGGGCACACGCATTATTTGATTATGAACATAATTAGGTTTATAGACACGTTTTTATTAACTCCATACACATATATTGTGGTTTGTTATCAGTATATGTGGCTGCAACAAACTATTCTTTTCATCATAGATTAATCTGTCGATTATGTTCTAAATGAATCGTTTGGTCTATAAAATGTCAGAAAATAGTGAGACATGTCCATCCCAGTTTCTCAAAGTCCAGGGTGATGTCTTTAAATGTCTTTGTCAGTCCAAAACCCAAAGATCACATTGAGATTAAAACCACTTTTGCCTAGCCAAGACAGGGTCACAGGTCCAACACACAACAACAACATCAACAACAGCAAAACAGGGCATTAACAAGGCAGCAATATTTAGTCAAGTATGTGTTAGTTAACTGAACTGGCAAATGAAGGCATCAGCACTCACATGTAAGTATATAATACTTCTAATAATGCACAACAGCAGAGAAAATGGCAGCTAGGCTTTCTGCTGAGTTTAGTTAATTAAAGTAACTGCAGCTAGCAGTAAGCACTTCCTTTATTAAGTTTAAAATAATTTAAAGAGATAAGGGTCTTAAGTTTGAGCTTGGCCTGCATATCGTTCCAGGACCAAGGACCACAGTAGAACAGGCTTGTGTTGCCAGCCTCTGTACTGATAAGTACAGTGCGCTGCATAAGTGCATTTGAACTGGAGCCATTTATTTGACCTACAGTGAGATCATGACTGTTTTGCAAGAAATAAATATATAAGACAGAGAAAAGTAGCAAATCTCCATATTTGAGAAAACAGCACTTTCTGCCATTTTTGCATGAAAAGTTATTTTAACGATTAAACGTTTATCAAAATAGTCTGCGATTATTTTTCTGTCGATCGACTAATCAATGCAGCTCTACTAATGTTGTGATCTTTACTGTAAAGCATTTTTGTTGCCAAGTTGAGCAACACTGCCATGCATCGTGAGACACAGGATTTGGGATCTTGCTTTGATGAAAAATGGTTTCTTTAAGTGACAGATTCCTTCTCCAACTCCAACTTCCTTCTTAATAAATGACCAAAAAAGTGTTTTGCTCGGGGGCCTTCTGTCAGAATTTAACATCCTATGAGTCAAACGTTTCCTTCCCTAAGCTTCTTTCTCTAACAGCTAGAGCAACACTGCCCCCGAGGGCTGGGAAAGGCTTTCCTGGATAATAAAAAAAACAACAAATGCTAATTCATGATGGTATCGGGAAAGTAGTTTGCATGCCTGAAAAAGCCACAACACATCAGCATGGATTCCCTTCACTGTTCGTTAAACAGATACAAAGGACGGGAAGGAGGTCGGAGCACCCACTCCTCCTCCTCCTCCTCTCAGGACCAACAACAACAAAAAAAAAACCAACAAAGTTAGCTGCGGACAAATTAATATGGATAAGATTAGATCATATTGCAGCTGTCCTGGGTGAGGCACACAAACAGGAGTCACGCAACAACCGCAGAGAAACAGAACAGACCGCAGTCAGGCAGTTCATTCCTCTACATCTGATGCTCAGCAGTCTGCCAAGCACGCCGGCTGGTCCAGCCTGCGCTACACAATGACTCATGACAGATCAGGAAAACAGATTATTGCAATGTTCAATGGATGTGTTGTCACTTCAATCAGTAACCTTTTGACAGGGTGTATTTTATGGCTGTCTTGAATGCCATTTTTTGGGCTTCGGAGTTTTGGTACTAATCAACAGTGAATATTCGAAGGGGGGTGGAGGCATGAGGGGCCAGAGCATGACTCCGTATAATTTTTTAAGGATTCTCTTATTCTACATTATACAACAGTTAGTTCCGACTAAATACCTTGATTGGAAAAGAGGCGTCTTTACCGCGTTGCAACGAGAAGAGCAAAAATGAAGCCAACGCTAACTTTATAAACGTCGTCATTCAGTGCATTAAGACTGAGCTGTAAACAGTCTGGACAGCAGGAAACGACGAGTAATGTATTGAACGTATGAGAACTGTTGTATAAAAGCAATATCACACTCAGCGTTGTGATGTTGTATGGAATATCTTTAAGTTGTACTGATTATCTTTAGCATGAGGCCGACTGAATCACACACGTGAGGATATTAAGTATAACATAATTCAGTGTGATATTGCTAAGTATTGAAAAAAATTAAACACATATCCGAACCCCACAATTAAAATGAACAATTATCCGAATAGGATAGTTTTCTCCCTTTTCAATGGATAAGCAATCTTATAGAGAACACTCCACACACATTCCTTAAGTGTAAAACTGGTCCTTTCCTGAGCAAAAGGGGTTTCATTTAGCCATTCTGTATTCCTCAATTATTAATAAGAATCTGTGAAAGTGTAAAGCACTTTAAGATTCCTGCAAGGCAAACAAGGTTATAATCTGTCTGATTTAAAAGAAGATATTCAGTAAATTGTCAAACATTTTTAGCGTTTTGGTCGACTAACAGGTTTGATGTACACACATTTCAAGCAAGTGTTAGCTTTGTCTTTAGGCGTGTATTTAATTCATCCAATCCTTTCACTTTTCCAGAAGATTTCCACCTACAGATCAGGAGGTACAAATCAGTACTTACTTCTTTTTTTTCTTTTTTTAGTTCATTAACCAAATTCTGTCAGTCTACTCTTGCACAGTGGCCGACTGCCCTCGCTAACTCACTCAGTGTTGTGGAGCTGTGCAACCGTGTGGAAAACTAGGCAATTTCAGCTGCAGGGAAATGGCCCAAACGGGGTGAGGGAACACACACACACGCACACAAACACAATAAAAACACAGTCACTTTGTTTTGCGTCTCTTGCTAGGTCATTTTGGAAATGGGGCTCGGGCTCATTCATCACTGGGGACCAATCGAACAGCAGTCATCATGGTAATCAATGAGCATGTCACTGATAAGAGGAAGAAAAGCTTCACACTTGGCCTTGCAGACACAGGAATTCACACTTTCTCTCCCTCTCTCTCACACAAAACGGCACTCTATAAGGTGCACACAGGTGCAAGATTGCCTTTGCCCCCGACGAAGCCTTCAGAGCAGCTACAGCAGTTCTTTGTCTTCATGATTGGGCTGTTAACATACACACACCGATCAGAGCTCCCCTCTCTTCCAGTTCCTTGGCATTCACTTGATGCCGCATCAATTCATCTCTCTGTTCGTCTGTCACCCAAGCCAGTAAGCATCTTCATCTTTTCTACTTCACTTGCTTTAACTCTGTTCCTTTCTTCGACATCTACCCACTTTCTTCCTTTTCCCTTGTTTATTCTCTCAGACTCCGTCGCCTCCCTCCTTCTCTTCCCCCTCCCCTCATTCTTCGACTTTGTCTCCGTCTCCCAGCCCAGCTCCCTCACTCTCTTAAATCTCTCATCACGGCCCTTGTGAGAGAGAGCGCGTCGGCTAATTTTCTGCTATGTTAAGGCTGCTTGCCCACCACGGACCTCTCTTCAAAGCAACAATTTTCTTTTTCTCTTTATTTACAATAGAGTGGAAGTGCTTGCTGACAGCATGTCTTCGACACACAGCAGGGCTAGAATACAGTTTTAATGGAAACACACACACAATTTCTGTCAAAGTACACTATGCTTCAAACTGTTTTTTTGTCATGCAGCAAAAGCAGGAGCAGGGACAAACGCTTTCCAAAGCATCTGTTCAGCACTGCTAGCAGCGCAGGGTGGACACACACCCTAATTGATTCCAAGAAATGAAAACCTGTCTGTCTGGCAGTGAAAAAATTAAATTAGTATGAGTTCCAGTTATAACAAGACGACAGGGATGCTGTACAAAAGGCAAGGCACAGCAAGGCAAGACTATTTGTACAGCATGTCATATTCAAAGTGATTTGAACAAGTCTCCAAGTCTGAGGCCATGGTTCTCTGCTGGAAAATGGTGGATTGCTCCCTCTGGGTTGGGAGTTAGTTACTGCCCCAAGCCAAAGAGTTCAAGTATCTCTGGGTTTTGTTCACGAGTAAGGGTTAAATGGAGCGTGAGATGGACAGTCTTGGTGTGCCGTCAGCAGTAATGCAGGCGTTGTACTGGACGCTTGCTCTTGGGTGATGTTGGGGCTTTTAAAGTCGTTGACTTTGAAAATCATTGAGCGTAATCTCGACCTGCTCCATATGAAAAGTGTCCTGAAATAACCTTTGTTATGATATGACACTATAAACAAAATTGAATTGAAATGAAGAGGGAGCTGAGCCGGAAGGCAAAGCTCTCGATTTACCGGTCCATCTACGTTCCTACCCTCACCTATGGTCATGCGCTGTGGGTCGTAACCGAAATAATGAGATCGCTGATACAGGCAGCCGAAATGAGTTTCCTCTGTACGCTGGCTGGGCTCAGCCTTAGAGATAGGGTGAGGAGCTCATCAGGAGGGTGCTAGGAGTAGAGCTGCTGCTCCTTCGCGGCGAGGGGCCAGTTGAGGTGGTTCGGGCATCTGATCAGAGGTTAGAGGTTTTCCAGACATGTCCAACTGGAACAAAGCTGGTTAGATAGGTAAGTATATATCTCGTCAGGCCTTGGGGTCCCCAGGAAGAGCTGGAGAGCGTTGCTGGGGATAGCGACTTAGCCTGCTGCCCCCGCAACCCGGCCCCGTATAAGTGGATGAAAATGGATGGATGGATGGATCACAAAAGGGGGGGGCAGGGGAGAGTGATGGGAGGCGGAATTGAAAGACTGATCCATGAGCTTATTGTTAGCATGTTAACATAGAGGCTGTGGCGTTTTATCTTCATGGCGCTGAGGCTGCTGTATGTGAGTGTGCATCAGAGATCTGTTTGGGTGGAGGCCATCTGTCCTGAAAAGATGCTTACATCCCCAGAGCAGAGAGTATTCAATAGTTGAATCCCTTTTGCTGGGCCATTTGTTCAGTGATAAAAGTCTGCAGAACCTGATATTCCCTCTGTTGACCGTTGGCGGTGATCCACTAATAAACAACTGGGCTTCCAGTTTGTCAAGGCCATTAATGAAATCCTGCTTTACCACTTCTGTTTGATCTCTGCAAACATCACTGGCACCCACGTAGATTAATTAAATGGAAGTCGTAGGGTTGTGCGATTGGACGAATGTATCGGCTGTCTGCGATTGACAGATTGAGTACATCGCCAGTTGTTATTTTTGGATGATTTTTGGGGCAATTTTTGTAATTTTACCTTGCTAATTTAATGATCAGGGCAATTAAGCTAGTCTTAGTTAGGTGAAATAGAGAAACTTAACTACAGTTGCATATTTCTGTTTAATAAGGAATATAGGTGTAACAAGACTCCCTTTCTAGCATCCCCCACAACCAAAGTTACACATTGAACTTTATTTTACCTTTGCTCAATTCCCAATCATGGCTTTCTTTACTTTTTCAGTTTAGTTACTTCATAACTCTCCCTTGTCCATTCTTATCAGCATCCATCACTATTCCTGTCTTGTGGAGATTTATTAACAGTTCAAACCTCTTTCCTAGTTCCAATGTCAAGGATGACTGTGGTTTGTGTTTATGGCCGCCTCTGGCCATCCGCCAGATGTCCGGGGACAAAGTTGGTTCAGCTGAAGCCGTAAATGCTGCCCTGCCTGGGAGTACAGTCTTGCACTCGTCTTTAAGTTCAAGATTATCCAAGACTTCACTGTTTCAGTTTCAGTGAGTCTGGAAAAGTTATGGTGTCATTTAGCTGTCCATTTAAATCGTGTCGAGTACAGAGGCAGGGTGTTGTCCAAGACACTGCTGTCAGTGGTCCAGTCAGTTACTGTTTGGGAGGCAGTTGCAAGTCAATGATTGCGACCCAGAGTTTCAGTCTTAAATTATCCTCCCAATGAACGTTCAAACTCAAATAAATAGCCTCCTAATTATTTAGTTAGGACAGGGAACCACCCATAAAGTAATAAAATAGGGAACGTAACAAAAATAATAGTTAAATACAAACCAAGCGGAGAGCAAAAGAAACAAGCATCTGCACTGTAGAAAGCAGGACGATTGAAAGCCGTTTCATTCTCTGGAGATTTTTTTTTTATGTCCCTCTCATATCAGCACATCCTTGCAGCCATAGTTTCTTTGTTGGTGACAGCCTATCATTGCCGTCCGTAACTCATTACTAAGGATGAAATGCTAACTATGACAAGATGACAGGGGGGATTCTTGACAAAAAAAAAACTTGTTCAACGTTGTTTAATTCTGCATTTGTTCACTCAGCCTCTTCAAGTTCTCCACATCTGCCTTTGTGACAGGCTGAACATGAAGCAAGATCCAAATTACAGCTGGACTCGGATCTGAAAACCACCTGGGGAATACATACTATCTATCATATCTGCATCAAGCCAGAGTGAGACTCTTTTTGACTGAAATATAAATATTCTAGAAATATGACAATAACATCCTGTCTGTTTCTGACATCAAGTCCTGTACAAGTCAGTTCTCACGTGACTTACTTGACCTAAACCCTTTCTCTCCTTGTGTAGCACAGGTCAACCACAATTCATCCCCAGTGCTCTCGGTTTTGGGCTGCTTTCTCCAGTTCCATCCATGTGTAATTTATTTCCTTTGCCTCTAAGTTTATTGACCACCTCCAGCTGTTTCTGGGTCTACCTTGTTTTCTCTCCCCCTGTGGGTCCCATGTCAGGGCCTGTCTAGTTACATTGGTTTTGGGCTTCCGTAGGGCATGTCCGATCCAACCGCACTTCCTTTTCCTTATCTGGGTGTTTGTTTGCTCTTGTGGGGTTTTTTTCTCCCATAGTTCTTCATTCCTGATGGTGTTTGGCCAATGTATCATCAAGATGGTTCTAAGGCACTTGTTGACAGAGGTCTGGACTTTGTTGGTGGATGATTTTGTTACAATCCATGTTTCTGAACCATAGAGTAGCACTGATTTAACATTGGTGTTGAATATACAGAGTTTGATGTTTAGGTGTATTTCCAGATGGGCCTCCATGTAAAAAAAAAGCTATTCAGTTTTCAAGTTTAAAGTGTGAGGCCAACTTTGACTACTCATGTTGTTAAAGTGAGACTAATGCTTTGATTATTCAATAGAGGAAATTGATTCACCTCTAAAGCTGAAAAATGTTCAAACATGCTTTACAAAATTAATAAGATGAGACACAATGAGTCAATTGATTTTCATGAGGCAACTGGGTCATTGCTTTAGTAAAAGTAATATGATTCATCAAGGAAAGGTAATGGGGAAAAATGAGAGTATATAACTCACATTTATCTTTTACTTACAGTGTACACTTAAGGGGCTTTCACAATGCTGCACTGCAACTGCCTTGACAACTGCCTACCTGCAAGAGGGGTTCCCCAAAAAGCAATGAGTTTTTAAAAGTGGTTCCTGCCACCCGATGGCAATTCATCACAGTGAACTCTGGGCGGCAGAGCAAAATATGTGCATGATCACGTCAACAGCAACCGCTTCATAACCCTACCACCGCGGTCAAAACCACTTCCCCTCTGCCGCTTTCCCACATTGAAATGAATGGAGGTGGCAAGTTTCTGCACGGCAGTGTGTAAGCCCTATTAGAGATGTTTCTTCTTCTGTTCTTCTGCTTTCATGTATGGATTTAACCACACTTTGATCAGAAAAAAATATGCTGCAACTTCAATCCACTAATCCAAAGGTGGTATCATACATCCTATATGGTACCTTGGACCTTTACTCACCAATCTATCGGCAGCAGTATGCTAAAAGGTCACACCCATACTGAGCAACACTGTCTGCATAAAAAAGAATAAAAAGAGAAAGAAGGATCACAGGCTATCTTTATAGTGGCACTGGAAGTGTCCTTAATTCTATTCCCTCAGATCAGACAAATTCAAAAAGCTGAAAAAAAAGCTGAAGACGTATTTTTGTAAATACCAATTTAGAACACACATCCTGAAATTCCCAACAACTATACAAGGGACTCGCACTGGTGCTCACTGCTCATATTGGAATTAAGCTGCACTGATCCTACTGGTTGTTGTTTTTTTCGGCTTGAACTAACAGCTTTAGCAACGAGACACAACATCACGGACCACTAGTCAACATTCTGTCAGATTACCTGCAGTCATTTCCTTCAAGTGACAATTCAGCTCCTTTCACCTACTATGAAAATATAAAACAGGTTTGATAATGGTGGGAAAATACCAGACAAGGTCAGGAGCACAGAGGGAAGGGGGGGGGCATTTAAACAGTGATAATCTTTTATATCAAAGAGGCAACAAAACTTTGTAAGGACACTGACAACTTGCATCATCGACCTCATCCTGGATGGAAATCCTCTCGTCTGGTTGGTACTTAACCAAAAGCAAACGGCACGGTGACACAAAAGAAGCCGATTTGTTTGTATCAGAAAGGGAATTTGAGTGCAGAAGTGTGAGTACGAGTTAAAACAAGAGGCCAAAACAATAATCAAGTGTGTGCGTGTTTGTGTCTGTGTGTGTTGACAGAGGTCCAGAATGGAGAATTGATCTCTCTGAGGCTCAGAAGCAGCTAGTCTGTGAATACCAATCAGAGGTAATTAATAGCAGCTAATGGACTCTGTTTCTCACTCTCTCTCTTCTCGTCTCTCTTCCGTCCCCATTTATCCTTTCCAGTGTTTCTCTCTCTCTCTCTCTCCTTTTTATTATGCAGCAATAATGATTTATTCCCTTCTTTATTTACTGTCCTAAGCTACAGGCTTACAGAAAGACGTTTCAAAATTCCATATCTCAAGCAAACAATGAAATGACCGTCTCATATCGGCTGGTCTTCGGTGCCAGATGATGTCGTACCATGTGGGCGTGGTTTTGTACTCAATTTAAATTCAGCACACAAAATAGCTGACTTGAATTGACACCTCTGTGCAGCAAGTGAACAAAGCACCACATGTACTACCAACAACATCGTACACACGCACGCACGCACACACACACACACGCACACACACACACACACACACACACGATGCTGTTTGATGATCAGCTGATAGAGATTCAACATCATGCCCGCCTGCACTCAATTTAAACGGGTCTCCATGTCCTTGCCGCTACATAACAAGCAGCACATCCGCCACAGCCAAATGGAACAGCAAGTACCAACTCAAGGGCCCTGTCTCCTTCGAAGACCACATTTCAAGATGAAATACATCATAAATGTCTCACTCTAAAATCCCAGACAAAAGAAGCAGAGAAAATCAGCTTTCTTTTGCAAAAAGGTACATCATTTGTAGCCCAACAGTCCATTGTTCGCACATCACTTATAATTGGCTCATTCAGCCAGAAAATATACTGTGACAACATCGTATTTAAAGCTGGAATGATTACTCCATTAATCAATTAGTCGACAGAAAATCAACTAACAATTTAAAAACACTAATTTCAGTTATTTATCAAGCACAAATGCACAACATTTGTTGCAGCTTGTCAAATGTGAGGATTTTCTCAGTTTTATATCCCTGTAAACTGATCATCTTTGGATTTTCAACCGTTAGTCAAACAAAACAAGCAACTTGAAGACAAGAACTTAGGCTGTGGGAAATCCTAACAGCATTTATTTTTTACCATTTTCTGACACATTAAACAACTGACTGTTTAATCATTTGTTGCAGCCCTATAGAGAGAGTAAAGTCGATGTCACATCCAGCTAGCCTCTGGTCCACCTTCTGCAATCAAATGCTATCTCTCATGCAGCATTTATTTCATTAGACTTTATAAACAATTAAGCAAGTTCCTGGAGTTTACTTTCCATATTCTAAGACAAATCAGAAACCACTAAGCGCTAATAGAAACTGAAACCTTTGTGATTTTAACTAAATTAAACAGCTTACTTTGTGAGCACAGAAACAACTACAGCTCTCTATTTAACGAACAGTTAAATAAAACAGTAAACTGTTTTTTCTATTTTGTGAAACTGCCATAGTTTTAAACACATGGTTCACATTGTGAAATAGAACTACTTGGTTAGGTTTAGCAAAAGATCACAGTATGGGTTAAGATGAGTATGTCTGTTATGGACTTAAGTATGTGACATAGTTATGTCCAAGACGTGGTTACGTACTATAGTTTAGGGCTGGGTGATATGGCCCAAAAGTCATATTTCTGTATTTTTTGGCTGAATGGCGATAAACGATATATATCTCGGTATTTTCGGCATGGCATCTGTGTTTTTCCCCCCTAAATCAATTCCTTAAATACTGCACTCACCAATTGCCAGATGCAGTCGATGACCAAAGCACTGCATCCTCAGCCACTTATTCAGCTGCACCGCTCTGACAACGTTGCTCCCTGTATCTTGGGTCGAGGGTTTTTAACAACTTTTTGAAGCCTTCCTCTTCCACTGTTGACAGGGGGACCATGTCTTTAGCGATGTGGTACGCCACCGCCATACTTATATATCGCGCCACTTGGAGCTTTTCTTTTCGTAAGGCGCACTACGGGTGAATGAATCCTGCAGCGAGCTTTGTTTTGGAGCAGAAGCAGAAGGCTGGGAAGGCTGCAGGGGCTTTGTGGCCGGGGCTGTAGCACCCCGTAACTTCATACACTCTTCGTACTGAAGTTTATGGCGTTGCTGTAAGTGGTGGTAGAGATTTGAACTGCTTCCACTTTTGGATGCAATCCGTTTACGGCATTCTCTACAAATGACATCGTTCTGCTGCTCGTCTGATGTTTTAAACCCGAACCATCTCCAAATAAGTGAACCATTGTTTTTCTTTTTACAAACCAACCGGCGCATTGTCTCCCTCCATTTCTCAAAACTTGTGAGTGGGGCCGGGGTTGCACGCAGATGCAGTGGGAGAGTGGGGGCATGGTTGTACAGAGAGTGTGGAGAGGAGCAAGAGGAAAAAGGCAAACACTCGCACACTCGCACAGCTTTCTGGAAGAACCGAATTATGTATTTTAACGCAGCATCAACTTATACCGATATAAACGCTATTGTCTCATCCTATATCTCGTCGGAAAATATCGATATATCTTAAAAACTCGATATACCGCCCAGCCCTAGTGTGTACCCGTTGTACGTGGCCGTCATCTGAAATCCACGTCACCTGGCGGATCTCCGTTCTGTGCACCGCGACCACAGAGGGAAGCCAAACACTGTTCATTTACACACACAGCTCGCACTAAAATGACACAAAGCTGGTTTAAAATCAGCAAAGTAGCTCTTTAAGTGTTTAAAAATGCAAGAGAACTGTTATCCGGATTGTTTTTGGACATTAGTGTGCAGTTGGAATTGCAAATATTTCTTTGAATCTTATAATGCATATCAATAAATTATTAGTAGTTTAGTAGAAGAATGAGTTGCACAAACAAGCAGGGCTTTGTTCTATTTATCACACTTATACGTAAATTCTGCTTGAACCATATTGTTTGTATAAATAGTAGTAATATGTGTCTTATATAGTGATGTGGTCATTTGCGTTTCATTAACTTGTAAGAAGTACAAGAGTAACAAGCAGAGGAAATCTTAGGATTTTTGTTTAACAGGGAAATAGTCCAAGAAATTTGAATATTCACTGATGAGAGGAGAGGAATGAAGGGGGAATGTTTTGAGAGTAATTGTACAAATACTGTATCCAAAAAGGCACATTATTCAGTGACGTGGCCGGGGTAGTGATATGTACAGCGAAGAGCTACTTCAAACAGGTTGAGAGACAGATGGACAACACTGTATGAGGCAAAGAGTTCACATGAGGCAAGATTTCTCTCCCTTGTCGCCTCTTTCAGGATTATTTTCAAACTGAAAGAAATCAAGGTAAGCCTTGAGCATTACCTTCAGCTAATACACGGGCATCATACTACTAGACCTTACACAAACTCTCATACGCAAAGACACACTCATTGACTCACGTGGCTGAGAAGATACAATAATAGAATAGTAACAACTGACCCCAGGCAAATGCACACATTGAATTTTACAACACTGCTGCGGGCAGTGTTTCACAGTTCTACACGTTGCTCGCTGTTAGCCTCACGGTTTAGCAAGGTTAACGTAACGGCACCTGGACACATTGCACTGACACGCAGGATCAAAACAAGTGCTATTACCTTAATACACATAGAAGCCCTCTCTTCTTAGAGCGTAGATGCTGTTGCCTCGGGCACACAGAAATCAGTTGGTAAACAAACACTTGAACTTCCACAATGATTGTCTGTGACACAGACTATGGGCAGGCCAACAGCCATGAATAAACAGCATGATGTTAACCCTTTATGCCTCAGGAAACCTGGCGCTATTCTCATGCTCGACCGCGGAAGCACTTGTGTAGGTATTCTGATGTAATGTGAGTGCAGAAAAGGAAAGAGGGAGACTGTTAGTGTCACTGTCAATCATCCTTCTGTCTTCCTATAGAAACTCATGCTTAGATGAATCCATACACTAGTCATTGTGTGGGCACTTGCATGTATCCATTAAGTTTGTCCTACTTTCGACGGAAGGCTGAGTGTATTTTATATGCTTGCTGCATTGCAGCTCCGTGTTGGTCAGATTCTGTTTGAAGGCAATTCTCCGCTTCCATAACACTCATAAAAACAAGCCAGTAACCAGCTATTTGAGATACAGGAGTTTTGTGTTTACAATAGGACCTATTCAGTCATGCTACGTGTAGAGTAACTTTATTAATCAATTAGCTGCAATGCCCTCTGGAGAACAAATGCCAGAGTCACAAAGATAAGTGAATGCTGTTTCCAGTCTGGAGCCACTATAAGGAGCAGTGCTTTATATGTTTATACATTTTATAAAAGAGTCGCTGCATTAGTGTCCTGAGGTGGTGGTGTGTGGAAAGTGACCCTGCTAATCATCCATGAGTCAGATCTGCACATGTGCACGTAATGTAAATATACAGGAGGATTTTCTCTGTAGTCTGCATGTGATCCTGGGGTTAGAATAATGGCTAAATGATGACATAACGCTGCAGACCATCACTGTCTCACAGCTGATAACCACAGTAAAGGCCGCAACCTCCCTCAGCTGGCATTTAAAGCCGGCGTGAATCACACGTACTATGTCAGACAGGCAGATTGTCTGTGCTCCACAAATCTTGGGGGCTTTATTGCCATTTCAAAGGCACAGTATGGCGCCCAGCTGGACTTACAATAGTCTAATTGTCTGTCTCTGCCGAGACTTTTGTGCCTGTGTCTACTTTGGCATCATTCTGTTGTTTACTTTCATCTATTTTCCTTGTCATTAGGGATGCGCCGAACACGAATACACATCCATTGATATTGAGTATGCTCTGATACAGTTCCCCGTGTGGGAACCACCCCTTACACAGGATAACTATTGAAACTAACGATTGTTGGGATTGTATTTGTTTTAGGGGCAAAATACAGTGTGCATTGTGATCTGTCACAGTGTTATTCTTGGTACAAATACCCCCCCCACTAAAGTAAGGAATTTCTGAATCCAAAACATAGTATACAACTAATCTGTTGACGGTGGCACAATATTAATATCTTCATGTAGCATAGCAGTCGCTAATGTCATTGGCTAAGCTTCTAGGAAGATGTAGCTACTCATGATAAAAACATTTAAAAAAAAATCTATTTTTTGAAGTAAGGTAACATAGAGCTAATAAAAATAAAATAAATTATAAATAATGAAGCAGTGATGTTTCTGTATACATAATTAGAAAAAAAACATTCATTCTTTGATAATTACAATGACAGGAAATGCTGGAATAACAGCATTCTGCAGTGGCTGTTAATTACCTGCACACAAATCTAAGCAATTTAACCAAAATACATGAAACTCTGCTTGTTGTTATGAATGTGCATGCACTTTGTCACATGTACAGTAAGTTCTGTGTTTGGCTGAGTGATCCTTGTCAACATTACCACATTGAGTGGGAAAAGTAGCATGTGTGAGGACTGTGGGTGGGTGGCTGTACTGTATGTGTAATTTGCCAGTTTTTCACAGTTTTATACGGTTATCCATTGACAGCCTATGTAGGCTTGTCGCTGTAGTACTGTGTATAGGAAGTTAGGGATTTTTGGAGGAGGAGCACATTTCCTTTTTAATGTGTCCACTAGTAACACTTGTCCAAAGAGAGTGCCTTGCAGTTTTTCTTTTCATTTATGCATACGTATGAAGAGCACCTCAAACTAACTCCTTTTGAGTCCAGGAAGTGCTCCTCTCCAAACATTTTTTTGGAGAAACACTTGCCCATTGTATTTGCCAATTGCCCTGCTTTTTTCCCTCTGATATTAAGAGGAGAATGGAAAGCTTGCTTAGTTGTTACAAGTTTTCCATCACTCATTGTGGATTGACTTTGCAAATTTAGATGAATTTAGACTTTGCCTCTGATCAAGAATTTCAATTGGATCACGTTAGGATCTTGCTAAGAAATGAAGAATGTTTGTTGTCTTCTTCTCATGTACTAGTATCAGGTCCTTACTGTCTTCCCTGTATTCTTTGATAGGGTCTACATGCTGGAACTGGTTTTCTAATATAGCTTACCAATATTGCTGATTTGACATACATTTATTGAGCAGAGGGGAAATTAACAGTAAAGTTGTCAAGTGGTAGTAGGCTAAATGGACGGTGTAAGTTTCACTGTTAAGCAGGAGAGGAAAACCTGTAATTTTAATCAGTCGGTTATTGTTGTGCCTTGACTTACAACTGAACATTTAGCCCACTTCATAGAAAATACTGAGATATATATCATATATCGCCATTCAACCTAAAATACAGAGATATGATTTTTGGTCAATATTGCCCAGACTTAATGTATTGTCTCATTATTGCCATAACCAATTCATTCTTTAAAGAATATTTTTGTTATGATAGCGTTTAGGGATGAAACAGTTACTGGTTTTAATGATAAATGCGGTAAAATTCCCAGACGGTTAGTATTACCGTTCAATTTTTAGTTATCATTTCGATATCTCACTCAATTCTCAGTTGCTGGGCTCATTGCAATTACTGTCTTCTTATGACTAATTTGTATGTAAATCGTGCATGGGGTCATTGTATATACTCAAATGCACTCAAATACGTGTTAATGCACATTTGATATGGTTTTACATGTTGTTATTTTAATGTTTATGCAAACAAAAACTGCATAGTGCTGCTAATTGTATTTGTGGGTTTTTTTTATATAAAACTTGGTGAAATGATTTTAGTGAGACATATCAGTAGTTTTTGAACATTTTCAGTGCATTTTAACAATACTGTGATAATACTGATAACCGTGATAATTTTGGTCACTATAATCGTAATATGAAAATGTTCACATTGTTACATCTCTAATAGTATTACAGTAGAGAGAGACAGAAAGTGAGGGTAGAGAGAGGGGGGGTGACATGCAACAAAGGTCAAACACCCCATAACCAACTACTTTAGACTGAAACTTCACTAAAGCTTGATGATGTCAGTGTTCTGAACAGAAACTAGCCTGCACCACAGTTAAGACGAGGCGGTGCTTTCCTTTCCAATGCTCAGCCATACTAAGACATGATAGCAGGACTTGAAATGAGACGTGTGAAAGCACATTTGCAGCATTTTGAAAAGTAAAGTAAGTGTAAACTAATAATAGCACGGAAACATCACCTCTCTCTTACACTTTCTCAGTTCCTCAGTGACCTTGCACAGAATGACACACTGAGGAATAGGAAAAGCATGTCTTGTTCCAGTGAAGTGGCAGCAGGATGCAGTATTGAGACATCCCATTACTTAAAGGTCACAGGGTTTACCACCGCCATGTGTCCTTCTGGTCGAGTTTTCCACAGCAAGACACACACAGAACCCCTGTTTGTAACTCATTGTTACTATCTTTTGGTAACAGTGTCAAATATGCTTTTTAAAATATCTGTAGGAGACCGACAGCACTGTCCCTACCGGTTCTTGTAGTGAAATAACCCCATGTCTAAACTGACAGAACCACTGAAAAGAGTGCAGAAATGAGCTTGTTTAATATTTTATATTTAGAGTGGTCTAACATACTGTTAATGGCAAAACTCAGCAAGCTAAGCAGGTCTTGTATTAGTGCATCTAGTCATAGGGTTATATTGTCTAAAACAAAGACATTGCAGTTTTGCATTTGTTTGAAACTGCAGAATTAAATACAAAATAATGAAATGGCACATTGCATACTTATAAACACTACAGAATATATACAGAATATGTGACCAGTCAATGGTCAAGCATTACCTCAGGACATGAGAGGGAAGTGAAGGTCTGAAATGGAAAGAGACCACGTTGGGAGGAATGATGCATAGCCCTGCTGTTCTGCAGCATGGGGCCTCCCTGGACCATCCTGCTCTCTAGTGCCTACTCAGCTGTTTCCCAACGTCTGCTCAACTGCAATTTTCTCTTCTACTTTCTCCTTTTTTTCCCCCCATTCCTTATTTTCAGGCAATGCTTTTTACCCTCTCCTACTCCTCAGAAGGTGTTTTGGTTGTTACTCGCCGCAGGCTGCTTCTCCTGGGGCCACTCAGAGTCTGTTCTAAGAGCCGCCAGCCACTTACTGCATTTGCGCCAGATTTCATTAGGAACTCTGGACCATACTCTCTTGTTTTCCCCGTCCGTTAGAAACAGCATCCGTCAGAGTGGCACGGTAGCACCCCGGGGGACAAGATTGAATCCTGTATGACTGGAAAATACGAGAGGTATCAAGGGCTTGTATATGTGAAGACATTAGGAAGATGCATAAAAACCTTGTGAATTATTGAACAATCTATTTAAATGATCAGTGCAATTGTATAAATAGAGAACCGGCAGCAGAAGCTGAATATAAAACCACTCCTATCTGCTACAATGGCTCTCTGCACAGACTCTTAGCTGACATGTAAACTAAATCCAGCAGATAACCTAAATACCACCACCACTGGCTATAATGTCTTTAGTTATGGTTATTGCATCAAACCAGCAACCTCTCCTACCAAGCTCTGATAGGGAGCTGGGGAGGCTGACTCTTCTCTCTGGTTTTGGTGTTTTTTGTTTTGTTTTTTTAGATGCCCAGTTTCTAAGCTATACTCTATAGCCACTAGACCTAGCTAGAAGCCACAGTTCTATCCATCAGAAATACAAAGCTCATGCACTATTAGTAGAAATATTATAGATTTGAGACTTTGGCTACAGCAGCAAAAATGAGGCCATTAGGTCTGTTGTTGAAAAAGTTACTGTATGTGTTCTGCAGAATTAAACTAGTTTTACAGATCTGCTTCTGTCCTCTTGGTCCTCCCTGATGACAGTCTGGATTTAGATGTATTGATCACCTTCCCCACTGTGTCCCTCTGCCCAGCTATGTTTTTGTATTAACTTAATGCTTTGTGCTCGCCTATGCACATCTAAGTATTTAACTCCCCTGTATAGCCTGCTCATGCCGTATCATTACATGTGCAGTGATGCGGACAGAACTGATAGTACTTGAAAGAACAGGGGAAGCTATGCTTACTTAGTGAAAGGAATCTTGGATGTAATCCGCATAGAAAAAGTAGTATGTGTAATACTGCAAGGATTTGTCAGACATTGCTCATCTTACATTTCTGAATGGGTGCTTACACAGTTATCATTTTAACAGGTATGAAAACCTGCCAGAGAGGAAAGGACACAGTTCATTTGAACATAGTGGTGCTTGTCTTGTTTTTTGTTTGGCCTTACTGTTTAGCGCTCTGTTGTTAATTGACTTCTGGGTATCCTGCTTTTGCTCTGCTTTGTCTATCGAAGCACTTCATTTTTAAAGGTGCTATATCAGGGTTTTTCCTGGCTCAGAATGGGCCTTTGGGGGAGTGACTATGCGAAACAGTCTAAAATACAGCAGCTGTGGATGACAGGGAATTGACTGCTGGAAGTCAAAGATGTCATATTTAAGTTCATGTTCTGCTTGTTCAACAGTTGTTTGATACATTTGTATTAAACACATTTGGAGAGAATGCTATTTTTATTCTCAATTCGTATCATTTTGGTGCTGGTGATTTTCCTTTGGGGGTGGCTAAAATCTCTTTGGGGGGTGCCAAAAATTCCTCTGTGCAGGAAAAGGTTATTATTATTATTATTAATACAGCGTGTGTGTGGTCTGAAAGCACCACCTATCTAGGTAAACAGGTCTGAGCACATGGTAAAAAAAAGGTCAGTCTAATGGCATGATCCAACTAAAGCTCCTCAGTCTTTGTCTATATGGACACTTTCAGTTCAAATACCATTTGCCAAGTGCCGGGGTGTGAAGCTGACACCAGACAGAATCACTTTCTAAAATCACACTTGTCTCTCCAGCCCTAATTTCCATTGTCTTGTCTCTGGTGTGCAGACTGAGGGAGAGCTGGGATGGACCCAGAACAAGAGAAAGATGGTTTCATATTTCTACTGCAGTGTGCTGCTCAGTGCTCCTGGATCACTGCAGCATGTTTTCTCCCCGCAGTGCTAGCAAAAAGGCTTCATTTCAGCTTCACAGGCCCATGTTAGCTGTACAGTCCCTTGCCAACTGTGATATTATGATAGTCATTATTTTCGTATTTCCGGGTGGTCTCTGAACCTGATTTGTGTTTGTAATGGATAGTGGGCTATTTCTTTAGGAGCTTCTCTAGCACCATGTTTTAATGTCAGGTATTGACTATAAGTCAGCACAAGAGCATAAAGGAAATGTTGAGCAAGGACATGCAGAGTGCTGATTCATCTTCATACTGTCAGTGATAGAGGCAGCCTGGGACCATACATCTCATACTGTATAATAACCAGGTAGTGGGATATATGTGCTACACTTCATGGGGATACTACGTGGTTTATTTATGAACTAAAGCTTTGAGAAAAGAAAAAGGCTCTGTCATGTTTTTGCCTGTTTTTTTTAGGTAGGTTTCCAGACAGTTTGAAAATCCATTATAACAGGATCAAAATTATGGCGTTCAGTCAGGAATACTCTCGTCATAAGTTTAACCATTTATTGCAAAAAATGGCTTGGCGCTGATGCTCCGCTCTTATTGATGCTCCCTGGATAAGGCAAACAGCATGACTTAGCTAAGCTAAAACAGGGAGTGCAAAGCAGAGGCCCCCCATGGGTATACAAGAGTGGGCCCAAAGCAAGCAGACATTTTTTTAACATTTGAGTCATGTTAGGACTCTGAACTAGAAAAATGGAGGCTGGGGTGGTGGAGGCAAAGCTTTGCCAGCAGCAGCAGCAGCGGTGTGTGTCGCAGCGTTTGTTGTAGCATATATCAGTGAGGAGGGAGCCATATTTAAATGGACCGCCTTGTTGTGAGAATGGACTGTGATTGGT
>JAOVVB010250642.1:0-20417 GCA_028570985.1 Heterobranchus longifilis | reverse complement strand
AGGGGGGGAGGGAGAGAGAGAGAGAGAGAGAGAGAGAGAGAGAGAGAGAGGACAGCTCTTGTTCTTGTAGGTTTGTTGGGCCTTGTTGAGGGTGTTTACGGTTCACTTCTTATCCTTTGTTAATTGGGCTTTCTCTCCCCCAATGAAAAAAAAAAGAAGAATTCATGTAACCCCCAGCCTGCCACTGATGCTCCCTGTGACTCTCCCCACCAGCCTGATCAGCAAGAGAGGGATAAATGACAAGAACAGAATCATTAAACAAGTACATTCACTCAAATCTCTGAATGTGACTCCATATTTAATCATTTTAAATGCAACTGAAACAGTTTGGGTTGTGGTAGCTCGTGCTTAACACTTTGCATTTAGCAAAAAAACGTGTGCACATAACCTCAAATCAAAAGACAGAATAAGCAGCAACCTTTTTTTAGGAGTTATAATTATTTTTCTTCTAACAGACTTGTTAAAGTTTTTCCCCCCTAATCCCATCCGATGCCCTCTGTGTTAATGGAGAGGACCAGGAGCAATGTCAGACCATTAGGTACAGGATGTAAAAACAACCTGTCTGTCTTCTTTGTGGATCCTCTCCTTCCGCCTATGTGTTTGGAGTTATCTGAAACAATTAAAGAGGAAGACATTGGCAGAGAGAGAGAGAGAGAGAGAGAGAGAGAGAGAGATGGGAGGGCACCTGTCTTTGAAAGAGAGAGGGGAAGAGGAGGGTGTTGTTGGCATGAGGCTGGTGCACCCTGCTTCACAGCACCTCTGGCCTCTTTCTGTCTTTCCCTCTCTCTCCCACTGACTGATGTAAATAATAATAGTGCCAGTACTGAAAGGACACAGGTGTCAACCATTGTGCTGCTCTGAATGGACCTGGGGGAAGGAGGTCAGGGGTCACAGGGCCACCTCAGCCACCTCTCACACCCACAGTTTTTATTCACACTGACGCTCCCTTTCATAGGTTTTCATCTCGTCCCCCCCCCCCCCCTCTGTCTCTCTCGCTCACTCTCTCCTTTTGTTATCATAGCTCAATGTTTTGTGAAAACTTTTCAGAGGTCATGCACAAGCTCAGTATTCAGGAAGATTAACATTCTTTTGAAAATTAATCGGCTCACACAACTATGCAGATCAATGGCTGATTTCAACTTGAAGAGCCAATGAATGAAGGAAATTTGATTTTAGAGAACATTTACACCACAGACTAAATATTTATGGGATCAGTAGCCCACAGTTATAGCCTGCTTGCATTATGTTCACATTTGTTTTATTCAGCAACATTGTGTATTGGATACAGGTTTCACTACGATATGCTGCAGCTGCAAAATAATTCACACATCCAAATAATCTACAGTATATTGTGAAAGCATTTTTTAAAAAGTTATTTTGGGAAATATGTTTCTTCACTTTCCAGCACCCCTTAAAGTGGCGTGCATATTTTTCCCGTTCAAATGTGAACGGTACACAACCCTAGTCTTTATATTATTTTATAGATGAATTGTAGAGATGTGGGTAGTGATGGATCTCTTCACACAGCCTCTTCAAATACAGCTTCCATTTTGGTTTTCCAGTACATGCGCATAAAAGCTTGTGTGTATGCAGATGTCTACACGTACACCCTCTTACGTCACACGAATCCTCGTGGATGCGGAAAATATAATCCAGGCTTAAAGCTCACTAATTAACTTGTTCTATCTCATTTGTTTAATTTGTACAAAAAGAATGTTGATTTGCCATTTTTACGAGGGGCTATGCACCAGATGTTTCTGGGACCAGTTGCCAGGCAACCAGTGGAGACTCAAGGAAGTTTGATCTTTACGCTAGCTAAGCTAACAGGCTGCTGCCTCCAGCTACATATTTAGGCTACTGTGCAGACAGCAAGAAAGCAAATAAGCGTATTGACCAAAATGTTGAACAATTTCTTTAATGTGCATTTGACTTAAAACAGTAGGCTACAGTTGAGTGACCAATACAATTACAATAAATGTTGTTATATTTTTTGTGAAAGTTCCTTTCAGTACTTACTTTCAATTGCTCCCTTCATCTTCTTTCCGGGAGTTCTGTCTCCCCGTGTCACATTGTAGGCTTGCACTGACATACAGATACAACACATCTGTGTGTCCCATTCTCACCAGTTGGTCATCCATCCGCAAGCCAGTGGGTGATAAATATCACTCGCACACACACGCACGCATGCATGCACACCCACGCGAACATGCATGACACGACGCATGTGTGTGTACGTCAAGGCCGCTCTTTCTGTAGTGCTCAAAGTAACTGATGGATGAAGCTGGACGGAGATTTGTGGAGCAGTGTCCTTTGTGCTCAAAGAAGCAGGACAGGAAAGAATCATAAATTGGGACCGGTGCATGATGGTTGAGGTGCACTGTACTATTGCCATGGATAGGTGACTATTTATGGTCTGAAACATGACATTTCTGCTGCATCAGCAAACGTTGTGTGCAAATATAAAACCGAGGACATACCGTGTGCTATCTGGAAAAGGGTTATAGACTTATTTTACATGTCGTTTGATTTTACTACTGTAGCATATATTCAGATTGTCTTTCTTTATCGGTCCACATAGAGATTAAATATGCTGTATCACGGACATTAAAGCAGAATTCAACCTCTATTACAAACCACTGTAAGTAAGAGTCCAATTGGCCAATCAGTCTGCCACCTTTCAAGTTTTATGTGTAGTCAGTAAAGCAGCCAGCCTCAGCTTTACTCTTGGCCTTGGCTGTTTGCAGTCATAATGAAAATGTTTGATCTTGATATAGAGCCCAGTGTAAAACCCTGGGGAAAACCTCCATGGTGCTGAACCAATAGGATAGCGATTATGTAAGTGTAGTGTAGTTTCATTTGCAGTATGCACGCCAGTGGATAATAACTGAGAAAGACAAAATAAATACATCCATGCATGCATCACCGCTTCAGTGTTTGATACTATATTTTGTGTGTGTGGCAGGGAGTGTTGTGGGTGGATGCTCCTCAGCCTATACGATCCATGCTTGGTGGAGATGGAGATGCTAGTGAAGGGTGAGAGGATTTATTACTTTGCATTAGGAACACTAATCTGTTGCAGGTGTTTCTGGCTGTTCTCGTACCCGGGAGGCCCCACCATAGTTTTGTGTGTATGTGACAGAGAAAGAGACAGAAGGAGCAAGAGGAGTTTTTTTCTTTCCACAGCATTTGCAGGTAGATTATACCATCTCCACAATCCGCTCAAATCATAAAAAGCCGTTTTCTCATATGAACTCCGGATAATGTCCAGAGAATCAGGTCTGGACATTGTCTTCAGTTGTCCTTTCACACATGTAGCACACACAAGGAGATTCAGACGTTTTGACTTATTGGAAATACTCAGTTTGGTGTAGGCGAGAGCTGGCGCCTGAGTAAAGCGTGCAGGAGGCAGGACATGACATGGATTACATCGCTGTCGCATAGCCGGTTCATAATTTGGTCATAAAAACAGGGTTCCTACGCAGTATGCAAAAGTATGGAAAATGTGATTTTAGTAATTTTCAGGTCTGGGTATGGAAAAAAGAAAAGAGAGTATGGAAAAAAGTTTGTGTTTCCAGACTATTTCCCCTATTCTGTTTTCTAGAAATAAATTAAATAGAAGCAGAGTGTTTTTCATGTGTTTGGAGCCAAAATGTTTGCCACTGTGTGATGGTACATGTCCACAGGGACCATTCTTTGTCTATGTAAGCAGCCGCGCAATGCATTCTGGTGGCGCCACAGCGCGTTTCAAAGGATGGGGTGTCGCGTTGTCGGCTCCTTATTTGCATATAGTTGAGGTCTAGGCTACTTTATGCAAATCAGTGGCGTCCAGCACAACTCGCCTCTCAAAACTCCCAAAAATCTTTTAAACTAACTAACTGCATGGCTTATTTTTCAGCTCAAGTGTTTTCAGAAACACATTTCCGTGAACTATTTTCATAATATAAGAGAAAGTTTCCAAACGAGCCGCCATGTTGGTCCAGTTTGAAATTCGGGAGCCTATGAGTGAAAGCTCTCGTCCAATCAGGCGCAGCAAAGTGTTCGCACAGTTGAAGGTGGGTGTAGTCTGGACGTTTTCTGCTGTGTCAGGATACAGGCACGCCCACCACGCTCCCGTGGACAAGTACCATGAGAGAGCGGGGCACAGTTCATTGCACATTTTTAGACTTTTTATACATATTCAATTAATAAAAAACAGAAAGATGACTAACAGAAAATACCTAAGAAACACAAAATTCAACCAAAACAGAACACACACAAAAAGAGAGAGAAAGATGGAGGTATGGGGTAGGAGAGGCGTTATCGCATTGTTGGTTTACAATAACTCCTGGGTAGAAAACCCCTGCGTCACATACAATTTAACGGGGATGATTATTATTATTTCAAAGTGTGTACATCTCATTCATGCACAATGCATGTGTGATGCTTTCATATCCCATCGATAACAACACTCTCACTAATGTTAGGTTGGAGACCCAATTTACCTGTTGAGCCTCAGGCTAAGGAAAATGACAGTCTGAGTTCACCAAAGGTTGTGCTGTTGTTGATAGCACACAGTATTTTTTTAACAAGAGGTCGGGTTAGAGTTCTTTTTAACTTCAACTAGGGCTGAACAATTAATAAAAATTTTATCGAAATCGCAATATGGCCTACTGCAATATTTGTTGAAGGCGAAATGTGTGTCAAAATACAATTTTAAATTAAATATTGTTGAGACGTCCCGGCCAACAAATCGTATTCTACAGATTTAAGAAAAAAATATTTTGTTTGCTACAGATCCTTGCAAAAATCAGACCATGATCATTTGAATGTTTTTCAATAAAAATAAGAATAATTACGTAAAAATGATCATTCCCTCTAATATCGCAAATCATATCGCAATTGCAGTATTAGTCAAAAATAATTGCAATTAGATATTTTTTCAAAATCGTTCAGCCCTAACTTGAAGTTATGTTAACTTAAATGTTGCTCTTTCTTTTATGTTCTGCTTTTTATGTATGTTGATCACATAACCTATGTAATTTACGTAACAAACGTCCTTATTTTAACCCAAACCACAATGTTTTTCCTAAACTTACCTACCCAGTATTGTTGCCTAATCTTAAATTTTGTTTGAATTCGCAAAGCTGCGACCGTAATGAAGCGTCATAGTGTCACACGTTCAGGGTCCTGAAAGTGGTGTGCTATTTACACGCTTTCCCATGAGATCACGTTCATATCCGATGAAACGTACAAATTAGGGCTGCACGATATGAGGAAAATATACAATATGCGATAACTTTGATGAACATTGCGATAATGATATTACTTGTGATAAATATTGATATAATAGTCATATCAGTTCTGCCTTTCTGCTGCTTTCAGTATACTGCTCAAATACAAGAAATTGTTTGTTGAATTTTTAAAAAACTGAAAGGAAGTTATTTCTGCCATTTTATTGAACTTATTGAATATTGAACTGAACACAAAAGGCACCATTTAAAAAAGAATGATAGTATTTTAAAGAGCAGTTTTCTACTGGTACTCTCTTTCTACACAGTTATGACGATATGTCTCAGTCTTTCATGATGTGTTTATTACGCAAGTTGATATTGCGATGGCGATAAAAAAAAAGACATATTGTGCAGCCCTAGTACAAATGTAACATATTCGGGTGTGCAGGACATTACGCACACTTTGTACTAGGGAGCTCGCAGAGTGAAGTCCGTTTAATTTCCGGTTCAACTGAATTGAACATTTCTGTTCTCACATACAGCTCCTCTTGGTAATGTCTAGATAAGTTCAGGGTTGCAGTGCATGTGTCAAAGGGGCTCAATAGTGTCAAGATAAGGACAAAGATAACATCAGCCATATCAATCGAAAGACCACAAAGCAAAGTGCGAGAGAACTGTGCCAACGTTTATATTGAAGATTCAAGGCCACTTTCTCTAGGAGCGTCATGTATATGCATCTGGGAGAAGGTGCTCTTCTTTTTGTTTCTCAACTTTTCAAATCGGACTATACTTTTTAGCGAGGCATTTGTTTTTGACAATGATAACTTACTCGGGGTATACAGTAGAAAACCCCTTTATCAGCAGGGTACGACCTCTAGGGTGTCTTACAATGAATAAAAGACCACCAGGATGGATTGAGGAAGCCTGCCGTGCTTTTGGGGGATGATGAACAAAGACACAAAGGAACCCACTGAGAAAGTCCTGCTCTGTAGGAAGTCTGCAACGCCTACTGTGGCCAGCTTTGGAAAGACGGAACTAAGTGAAATAGAGAAGAATGGAGATGGAGATGAATCCAGGGGTGGAGAACAGTGAAGACAGGAAAAGGAAAAGGGAGGGTGAGGATTGATATGGTGATGGAGGTTTAGGAAGGAAAAAAAATCTGATGATTCAATCAGTGAACACACAGGACACTGTTATTTATTCAACCAAAGATGTCAGTATTTAAGATAAATGGGTTTCAAACCAATTTGTTACACTACTATCACATGCCCGATAGTCTGCTATTAAGGATTTTTCTTAACTGGCTGCTGTAGATGGGATGAATTAATCTGACTTCACTACTTTGGCACTACTGCCCTCATGTGGACATTCAAAGTACTATTCCATTCAGATTGTCTCTTTTTGGACCTCAGTGAAACTATTTGTTGGGGTTCTGGTGTGTTGATTTCTGAGGAGTAAACCAGGTGGATTTTTTTATTTGGACCTAATGACTATTGGTGTCTTAGCTGGTGGACGACATTGGCTGTGCTGTGCACTAACCATTTTATAATCTCTATGAGGTTGGCCAAAATGAAACCCAAGTGATAAGCATTTTGTGGAATTTTCTTTTAATAACTGGACCTCTCCCAAAAGAAAGACGAGGAAAAGAGGACATGGTTCAGTTTGTTTTTATTATAACAATATTGTAACTTATTGTAACCAACCTGATCCATTTGGCTGTAAGAAATATTAAAGCAGCTACAACAAGTTTGAATTGGTTATGAAACAGTCACAATAAACCAACACCGGTTTAATTGATATTCCCTGGATTGCACATTAAAAAAACATGATTTAGGAAAATAAATAAAAAAGGAGGTATCACTTAGTCAGTTAAAAGGAAGCAGGAGGAGATTCTTCTTTAGAGAATTTTGTTTTTGACTTTATATATTGTGGTTATGGCTGATATTGGGTCAGGATCAGCAAAGAGAAAAAGGAAAGAATTGACCGAAGAACAAAAAAAAGTTCAGAGGGACAGTGATAGAACACGGGCGAAAAAACAACCTTCACCATCGTCATATTACAGTACAGTTATTAATCTTATAGCCACAAACAGATACATTACCTCATCGCTATGCATCCTGCAAACAGCTGTGTTTAAAAAAAGAAAAAGAATATTATAAATAAGTTGCCTTTTTCTTTCACTCTCTTCCAAAACAAATGCATGTGTAGCCAGATCAAGGTCTTCGGCTGTGGTGCTCATGGAAACACTACCACTTTTGTCCACATGGGGCCGCCAAAATCAACACAAAATGAAAGTTCCTTATAGTTGCTTTAAAGGGACAATTAACCCCAAAATCAAAAAATACATAGTTTCCCTGTTACCTGTAGTGCTTTTTAGCAATCTAGATTGTTTTGGTGTTAGTTGCCAAGTATTGGAGGTATCGGCCGTAGATGTCTGCCTCCTCTTGAATTGAATGGAACTAGATGGCACTGCGGCCAATATCTCCAACACTTGGCAACTCACACCCGAACAATATCGATCAGGGTTTTTCCTGCATAGAGGAATTTTTGGCGCCCCCCCAAGGAGGTTGTAGCCACCCCCCAAAGGAAAATCATCAGCACCAAAATGATAAGAATTGAGAATAAAAACAGCAATTCAAATCCTCTCAGAATGTAGAGCAATTAATCAAACAATTGTTGAAGAAGCAAAACATAAACATAAATACGACGTCTTTGACTTCCAGCAGTCAACTCCCCTCTCATCCACAGCCACTATATTTTAATCTGTTGTGCGTAGTAGAGTAAGAGGGAAGAAGGAAAATATGTATTTTTTGGGGTGAATTGTCTCTTTAAGGCTACATTTGCATAATGGAATATATCAATTTAAAAAAATGAATGTTTTTCATGGGCTGTAGTTGTAGGAGTTTTGAATGGCATAGCTTGTTATGGAAGGGAACCAGTCTTTGCTCAGAGTCACAACGTTGGTGAACCAAGGGTAGAAGAGCTCCGGCTGTCTCGTAGCTCCTGTAATGATGATGTTCAACGCTGCATCTGTGGCAGGGTAGGCTGGTACATTAGTGACTCCCCTAGGACACAGAAAAACACTGCTCTTAACTACTGTGGATATAGTAGTAGTAAATATGTCAGTGATCACTTTGATGTAGCTGTGAGACACTTTGCATTTGGACGTAATAACACTCACTGTTGAGTTAACTAACCTGACTTTCTCCATAGCTGATTCAGTATCAATGAGCCCCAGTGTACATATAGAGATGGACACATTGCTCTTCTTCATAGCCAGCTCATGCTGAAGGGCCCCAAAGAAACCATTCAAGGCAAATTTTGTTGAGGTATACGGTGCCACGAAGGGACTGGGCATTTTACCTGTAAAGCATCAATAACTATTAGAGTCAGGCTTTCCAGTACACCTTTGTCAGTTGTAAAACATAAGAATCTATTGTGGCCTTTTTTGGGCCTCATTTATGGACCAAGCTGCAACCGTTTCACAACCTTAACAACGTGTTGAAAACCATGACTGTTATGTTTAGGTATGAGGATGGTGCTAATTTAGGAAATGCTCATGTGGGTCGTAGAGGGTAGGAACAAATGATCTATGTGGTGCGGCGGTGTGACTAACTGTAACGGCAAACTCAAACCCCACAAAGGATACATGCATAAAGTTTTCACATTACCCCTTTAAAGTGTCAACACACAATCATTAGGCAGGAAAACACTCAATTTCAATAAATTCAAACATGCAAACAGTTACATTTTCAAAGGTTTGTATTAGGAAAAAAATGTAAAGAAAAATAGATCAAAAGCTCCAAAACAGCTAATATGGATGTTGAGGTGCAGCCTGGTCTCACGGAATGGCGTATGAATCACACGTCAATTTGCTAATTAATTTAGTGTGTTATCATGACACATTTTTTGCTTTTTGCGTGTCATTTCGCGCTACATAGTCCCACCGGGCTTTCAACTGTAAACTCATCCGCTGCAATATTAGACGATCAGAGCAACTGCTCCGGATGTTAGGTGACATATAAAGACCGTAGTGAAGCGTCATAGGTTGACGCGTGAAAGTGACTACTACTTTCTGACCAAGCGTCCGTATGTGACGAGTTGGGAATGAAAAAGGGGCGTTAAATGACATGCGAAAACCTTAAAATGGGTTGACATGATGTGCGAAACCCACAAAAAGTTCTGTGCCATTTATGCGCTTTCTCATGAGATCATATTGTAACCAAGTGTTGTTATTTTCTTTTTTTCTTTTCCTTGGAAAGCACTTTATTATGAAAAAGTGCTAGGTCCCATAGGAAGTTTATAATATATTATTACTAATGTAATCATAACAACAATGATATAAAAATGAAATTGAAAATAATGAGGCCAAAACTATACATTATTTGTAATTTGCATGTAATAATGTACAGTATGTATACATACATGTTTCAGAGTTTGCTTTCATTAACATGTCTACAAATTATGTGGCAAACTTACCTAAAAGTGATGAAACAATCACCAGTGATCCTTTACTTTGCTCAAGGGAGGCCAAAGCTTTCCAAGCCATCTGAATATAGCTGAAGAAATTGACCTTTGGAAAAACACACACACACACAGATTAGTGCATTCCCCTCATTTTATGTGCTGATAGACCATCAAACTGCTGCACTACCTTCATCAGCCACCTAGTGTGCTCCACGTCTCCCTCCCACATGCTGAAGGGGCTTGGGCCAATGTGGTTGAGAACCAGGTAATCCAACCCTCCGAGCTGTTCCAGAGCAAAATCTACGACTTTGTCGGGTTCTGACTCACTGGCCATGTCTGCTGCGATGTAGAGAGCTTTCTGGGCTCCCAAACTCAGGCACTTCTCTGCTACCTATAAGCAAAGATCAGAAAGAATGGATCAGTTGCTGAGAGAGTAAACATATAGCTTAATGCAGGCACTTTAACCAACTGAAGAATGTGTTATTAACCTATAGCCAGACACAATGTTGTATTATGTATGTCTAATTTAAACAAATATACTGTACATGATTAGCCTGGGAACCATGTTTAATTTGCTCTAGCAGGATCCTTCTGGCCTCTCTCCCATTCAAACAGATTTCCACTCAACTCAAAACTTATAGATGCAATCACAACTGTTTATTTCATATGGGGCGGGACGATGACTGGCAGAGGACCGTCATGCTAGAATGTAGTTACGGACTGTCCGACTAGGCAGTGCTGATCAAATATGAATCAAGATTATGTTACTGTATTGCCTATTTCTCAGCTAAAATGTTTTCAGAAACACATTTTTAGTGTACGCTGTAGCAGTAATTGGAGAAAGTTTCTGACCAGGTCGCCATTTTTTTTCCTTGTCAGCCACTTTCACCACAAACTAAAAATGAAACCTAACGGCTGGCAGTTTCGTTGCTCTGATTGGTTGTAGCTCTATCCTGAGGTCTGTGCTGTTGGAAATCGAAAATTAATTGAGAGGTACCAGACTAATTAGCATTTCGAATTAGTCTGGCGATGCCAGGCTAGTACATGACATGATGGACACTGAATATAATTGTTAGCACTTAGCCTGGTTCATACATTTCTTCAAGTTAATTTTTATGTTGTTAAGTTCACTGACCTGCTGTAACACTTTCTCCCTCCTTGCTGTAATTACTATCTGGGCACCAAAGCGGGCATAGTGATATGCCATTTGTTCACCAATACCAGTACTGGACCCAGTCACCAATACCCTGGCACCTCTGAGAGATTCTGAAAGATACACAAAACACACACACAAAAAAGACTTACTCATATATTCTGTGACCACAGTTGTGTTCTATTCATACTGGTATTTTGCCTGGGCAGGTTTTTTTTTATTTTAATTATTAGTAATAATTTTAATCCAAAAAATTACAGTGACTGCAATAATACAAAAGAAGAAAAAGGGGACAAAAACAAAAGACAGGGAGTTACAGAACAAGAGATTCAATGATGCAGAATCTGTTCAAGCTATCTCACGACAGGGTCTGATAAAGTTCCAGGGGCCATCCAGTTCTTCAGGCCTATCATCATCTTGTAGAATTAGAGCAGCCTGTTCCACTGATAGTAAGTCTTTAAAGTCATTACGCCACTTCTCCACGCTGAAACAGTTTGGTTTATGTAGTTTCCAATTCATTAAGATGATCCGCTTGGCTGACAGAAAGGCTAGTGCTACAACAATATCCATTTTCACACCTAGTATATAAGTTAATGGGCAAAACATGACACATTTTCAGTAATATCTGACCAAAACTGCTTGACAAGAGGACAGTACCACAATAAAAATGCATCAGCATACTATCTACTTAGTAACCATGCTAACACAATTTTGACACAAGTTAATGTATGATCAAATTTCTTCAATGTACAGGGTGTAATGCCCTGTGTATTATATTTATTTGCAAAAAATTGTATGTGACACAATTTGATATTTTAGGACTGTTTTTAAGTGCTGCACTCCATTGTGTTGTAGTTATGGGTATGCCCGTGTCACATTCTCATTCTGATTTAGTTTGGAAGTTGCTGTCTGAGGTAGCAAAACATAACAACCTATACACTGCTGAGATTGTACCTCTGGGCAGGTATTTGTGCCACTGGTATATGATATATACTTGGTAAAAAAAAAAAGTAAAATCAAGTTTTGAAAGTGATTTGATGACATTGAACTGTCACCTCAGATAAAATCCATGTTCCCCATTTTATCTAGAACCATTCTACATGAGGGCTTCTATCATAGAAAAGATAAACCAATCAACACTTCACGACTTCACCCATTGCTCATTGAACTCTGACACTGAGCTGCGACGTATTTCCACAGTTGTCTGTCCTTGTATTGTGTTTATTAACCAATTACTGCACATATCCACGAGGAAATTGCTACTTTTTCTCCCTCCTGATATGGAAGCACATATCAGCACATTTTTCCCTTCATAAATCCAGCTAAGTGTGCGTATTCTCATGAACAGGCTTGTATGGTATCTTATGAAATATAACCATTCTATTGTCAAACGACTATTGTTTTAAACATGTGGTTAACATTGTGATTAGGGCTGCACAAGATATTGTTTTTTTATCGTCATCGCAATATCAACTTTCACAATAAAAACATTGCGAAAGACTGCGACATATCGCGAAATACCCTCTGGGATTTGTTTTGTGGCAACAAAAGGAACAGGGAAATACATTCAAGTTTTAAAAGTAACGGATTGCTTATGAAAATGTAACTAAATGACAGCTTACTTGAATTGCAAAACTAACATGTTTGGTTATTCGTTACAATTAAAAAGTAATCTGTGTACTGTAATGCATTACTACGAACAGTGAATGAGAACAGCCTGAACAAACAATTTTTTCCCCACCTGTTATTACCATAAAATAAGAAAAGAAATGCTGAGATTTCAGGCAAAATTGCATTTCCAGGATAATGCACTTTTTTATGGCTATAGATACAGAGTGCACCTGAAACAAATCATAAAGTTTCATTCACCATTCAGATGCTGTCATAAAGTGTTATCTTCATTAAGCTATCAGCTGTGTTAGTCGCTTTTCATAAGGTGACATCATGTTGCAATTGTTAAAAACTGTACACACTACCCGTTGGCTCAAACCATATAATTTCATTACTTGCAGAAACTCGATTGTACCCTGCTTCCTCACAGCATGGATAAATGCTGCGTTTTCTCTCTGGTAAGGCCCCAGTCACAAGCGGAAAGCATGTCAGATTATCACCAATTACTCAGTCTGTGCTTCCTTTCCTAAATTTCCCCAGGGGAGCTTTAAACTTTCATCCTCATCATTATTATACACAGATATTTTGAGCAATGCAGAGCAGTAAGCATGTACAGCATCTCCTAACTGTTATATGATGAATTTACATGGTCCAAATTCAAATGCAGACCATGTAGTTGAGGCTGCATGACCCCGTTACATGGTCCACACTGCAATGTGGAACCTGTAGACCAGTGATACTCAAGTTACAGCCTGGAGGCCACATATGGCCCACAATAGGGTGTCTTGATTTGTTATTCACAATGAAATTATTTTTACTTTGAATGTAAATAAGGTGCCAGAGTGCATAAAAAGCATCAAAATAGAGCTTGTTTATAACAATCCAGGCTAAGCCCGGAATGTCCACCGGCCATTCGATGAAAAAAACAACAGATTAAGTTGTCTTTTTTGCCACCTCATACCAATCCTAAACCACTGTGTTTGTCAAACAACAATTGCTGTAGGCAATAGCTGGATTGCCTTCCTGTTTAACGTTTCACGTTATAACAATAAAGGCTAATCTTATAACAATGCAAGATAAATAGTATGTTATAACAAGAAAAGTTTAATAAGTTTGTATGTCGTAATAACAAACTTTTCACGTTATAACATGACACAGAACGTTGTTCTTTTTCTTGTGAGGCAACAATACGCTTCTGTAGATATCAACAACTTCTGAGAATAAGTCCACCTTGATCTTGCGTCTTTCTTACCTGCGTCAAATCTGGGTGCAGTCCACTTGACAGCGAGGAAAGCAACACATAAACTAGCTAATAGGACTTTTGTAAAAGTTCCCATTTTGTGAACTTGTTGGTTAACTTTTTAGCACTAGTGTTCAGGAGTGAGCCCAGACTTGCACAAATCCAGTTGAATATGAGGACACTGAGTGCCATTTATGTAATCCCTCCTCTCTCTCTTGACATGTGTAAAGGGGGTGTGTTTTTCAGATAAGAGGTTTATTGAACTTGAATCAGGCCAGACTGGCTTTCGACTGGATGTGGGTGGAGCTGCATACTCTTGTTCATACTCATTACAACATGCACAACAGACTACTCAACCTGACTGCTAAGATAAACCATTATCTTAAGTGTGTAATTTAGATAAGAACGACGAAGGCTTATTCTGCTGAAGGTTAGCGTGACTTCAGACTTGACTTGGCCTTGCCCCTCAAAGACTTGAGAATAGATGGTTGTTGAAATATTTTCCTGTGTAACCTGAGTACCCTGCTGTTGCAGGGTCGTGTATAGAAGGTAACCCTAGATTTACGGAGCAGACATGGGGTGGACGCTGCAAAGATAAACTAAATGGGGTTTATCTCTGTTTAAAAAAGCAAGCAGTGGGGGCGGTGGGCAAGTAATGTAATCGGTGTATGCTACCGCGGCAAGCCTAACCCTGAGTAACCAGTCCATTTTTAGGGGCAAAATACAGTTAACTGTAAAGGAAAGCTTTCATTATGTGTTTTTTTTTTTCATATTGCATTGCAATAAGTGGTTTGCAATAATGTAGTACTGAACGATTGCCATTGTTTTTGCCTGGGTAAGTAAATGTGCTTGAGAGTTGCTGTCTTTTATATTGCTATTTCACCTGCAATATGGATACACCGCTGGCGTCAGGCTACTAACAGTAGCTAATGTTAGCTAACTTTAGCTACTATTTTCTAGGTTAACCATACCTACTAGATCAACTGTTCCCAGAGGTATGGTGAAAGGCTGTTTAAAAACCTGCGTTCTCACAGCACTTTGTAAATACTAACTTGAGGCATGTGTAACATAAAGCTTAACATTTTCCATATTGCCCCATCATCTGCAAAAAGAGATCTGCCCATATTTGTTTGTCCGTGAGAAAAAATGTCATTGATCATAGCTGAAAAGATTAATGGACCTTGTGGGGTCTCATTTTCCACTACAATTTCTTTCCAGTCCTTACTGGGATAGTCATTTATTCTGCTGAATACACTCCCTCCTACACCCAACATCATTAACTTTATCAGAAGTCCCTCCTTCCTCATCATCTGATAATCATAAGTTTTTTCAACATCAGAACATATGTCTCTATTAATCTGTGCTTTTATAATCTAATTTTCTAAATAAACCATTGGACCCAGATTTCTTCTTCTTTTCCTAAACCCACTTTGATTATTTTCTAGTAGTCCTCTCTTTTCTATCAAATGTGTCAATTGTTCAGTAACCATCTCTCTAATCTTACAAACATGCAATGTAAGGGCTATTGGCCTACAATTAAAGGGCTTAAAATAATCATTCCCTTGCTTCCTTATACTGTATAAAAACCAAAAGCATACTTAAAGGCTCATTTTTAAGATGTCTCAGACACATATGATTTTCTTTCTGTGGACACCTCTTCTGCTTCTCAGACAGAAATAACACATTTTATTTGTTTGGTATTCAAAAACACCTCCTTAAAATGAAATCGTTTTTTCTTTTTACTGAATGGGTTAAAATTATAATTTATATCACTCTAAATTCAAAAAGCGGAGAAGAACGAATCTGCTGCTCTTAAATAATGTTAGCGCTAGCTTTTGAAGGGGCAACTTTATTGACACAGCCCGAGTGCGCAGCTATCAGGCAGGGTTGTCCTTCAGTAGAGCTATCCAGATAGCCTTCAGTCAAGCGTATTCTTGGCGTGCCTGGAACAACAGTACGTTAAAGGAAACTACGCCGATGTGGACCATGGCGGCAAGGATTTTGCCCGTATTGAAGTTAGTGTTTTTTTATTTATGATTTCACCCGTAATTTCCCTGTATTTAATGCTACTGTAGATGCTAGCTGCTCTGTTAGCCAGTTAGCCAAGTAACGCTAAATTAACTGTCAAAGATCTCCTGCTGTCATATTCAGCTGTTGTGTGTACTTGTTCAATAGTTAGTTAGTTAACGTTAGTTGGTTCAATAACTCACTAGTAAAATTAGCGTATTCTATATAGGCCTACATTGGATGTAGACGTTAGCTGTTTTCGTTCGCTAACGTTAGCTAATGTTTTATAAATAGCTAACATTACTGTCTAGCTAACTATAACTAACTGATCATTGTTGTACATCAAATGGCACTGTAGTAATGCTTTAGTAACATATAAGCGTGTTTTCCATCAGTTTGGCATGTTTTTGACTTGATGCAGATGTGGGTGATCTTGGGTTATAGCCTGACTGACTGTCGTTTTCAGACTGGCCACCAAGGTGACCATTGCAGGAGGAGCTCTCTACATCGCCTGTGACTCTGGTCTGCTGGGAACCAGTGAGCAGGGCTCAGAGGCGCTGGGGAAGGCCAAGGCTGCAATACCCCCTGCCATAGAGGAATGGATGAAGTACTTTGGCCTGGAGGTACAGATAAGATGCACCCAGGACGGCCCTACAGGGGCTAGTTATCTGTGGTGGAATGTAACAAAGTACATTTACTTAAGTACAAATTATTTTCCTTCCCTGTCACTTTTTCTACTCCATTACAATTCAGAGGGAAATGTTGTACTTTTTATTCCACTACATTTATTTGACAGCTTTACTTACTAATTACTTTTTCTTACTATCTCTTTATACTGGATTTGAAGTGTTGCAATATTTAATGTAAATGCAATATAATGTACTACAAAGCATTGTACTGTGCTGTTTGAAACTAACGGACCCCTTCTCTCCTCAGGCTCAGCTTCCAACAATGCCGAAGGTGGAATTCTCCCCTGTTCAGTCCTGGAACTCTGGTAAGAACTGAATGAAAAGCTTGGTCCCACTTTTTTTTTTTTTTAAAAGAGAGGGCACAAATTTGGTAATGTCATCGTGAGTTTGTGTTTTGTGGCCAGATTTTAAATTGTGGCTGTGCTCTTCATGTGTTAGATGCAGTGATATTGTTAGCGTTTCATTGGGGTACTAGTCTCGTGTAGCCAGACCTATCTCCACAGCACTGCTGGGGGGAAGGTCTGGATTCAGTGCGTTTTTACTCCTGGATAAGGAAAAACCTCCCTGGCATGTTTGCATTTCTTTAAACCAATCACAATCGTCCTGGGCGGCGGTGCCTCTGCAAAACAGTGTCGGGAAACGCCTACACGAAAATGTTGTAAGCATAATCTCTGTAGATCTTTACAATCATTCACAGAAAGAACAGAGCAGGCCTGCCTTATTGCACGATCCAAATTTTCTTCAAAACTTGCCATTTTCAGCGTGTCGGTTGATAGCTCGGAGGTTGTTTTTTCCCGTAGCAACAAGATTTGATAATGGGAACACATATTTCCTGTACAGACAGGAAGTAAGGCTTTATCCAGGCACTGTTCACCATGTAAGCCAGACTATTGGGGCAGTAATCAGTGTCAGCATCACTGTCACTGAGGTGATTATTTTTCCAATGGTTAACACCGTAAATGCTTTGTATGTATTTTCGGTGTCTCAACCCATTGGTTTCTGTTTTGCTGCAGGGGTGCGGAAGACAATTTCAACTCTTTCGGATGCTCCAACAAAAGCAACTACATACACAAGTCAGGGTTTGCAGTACCTGAAAGACCTCACCAAGTGAACAGGAACTCTCTGGACAACCTGACATTTATCAATCTTTTTGAATTTTGCACTTGAGAAATGACGTTACCTCTTCAAAAGTTGTAGCCCCTCCCAAGAAAGAAGACCCAACACGAAAAGAAAACAGCTAAGTTGTGAAGTTGAACTGCATGCAGTGCAGTTTCCTGAGTGACTACTCTGGTTCTCTAAATGATAGCGGCATTGGTTGGGGGTTGTGTTGTACATAATGCTAGAAAGCAAAATGTATTTAAAAAAAAGTTCTTTCATTTTGTGTATACCACTAAATGTAATTTTGCTCAGTACCGTCTAATATACAATATTTCAGTCCCCTTTGTTCTCAAACCGCCTAATAATGTAATGAAGAGAATGTCTGTTGTATATATGCAGTTTCACCATTTGTGACTAAATAATACATGGATCTTAAAACACGTCCAGTCTTTAGTTTGATTTATTGAGGCAAAGTATGTACTCATATGTTGGATCATGGCAGTGTGTTCAAAGAACAAGACCAAACAAATGTGCAAAAATCTTTATTACTCCTGACAGAATAATAATGACACAAATTGCCTGTCGATGCTGCTACAACTTCAGAACACGAGGTGATTTAAAGCATGAAGAAGAGCGCGCACAGTCATTTGTAACTCCACTCTACACAACACAGAAACACTACACAGCACCACTAGCGGTGGTGTAGTGTAAACTTTGTAATTATTTTTTTTTTAATGTGGGTTAAACAAACGGTACCGAATCTGCCACACATTGTCACTTCTCTACTGTCAAAATAAGGTTTGAATATCTCCAGACACTCTGTTCAGATTATGCATGCAGAGTTTTGACAGCTAAAAATAACAGTAACAGTATAACTACTGATTGACTATTTTACTGAGGGATACACTGAGTGACCAATTCAGCAATTAGTGACAAAGTCGGGATGAAACCAACACTGCAAGCATACATGTCATGTTTGCAAGACAAAGAGACAAAGTTATAATGACCAGAACCAGAGTTACGGTAGTTAGTTACTGTCAACAAACTGGTTTGTCAGTTGATTATACCTGTTAAATATTCCGTTTATAATTTATGTAAATAAACAACCCTTTCACTAAAAGCTGGTGGTGTTTTGATGAGATATTCGTATAAATGAGAGTAATCACAACAGGCAACATTACAAGGCATTTTACACAAGTTGTACATATTAAATACTGTCATCTGAATGTATTGCAACAAGTTTGTTTTTTTTCTTTTCTTTTTTTTCTTCATGCGTGTGATATAAAGCATTTATTCTGCCGCATTTGCTCTTAAGGAAAAAAGCATTTCGGGGGAAACTATATTGCGTACCATAACCTAAACATGTAAACTTTATACAATAAAGTGCTCCCCACAAGATCAACAGTGAGCTTATACAACCAATGATGATGTGTGAAATATTTAAAGAACATTTTCATACTGCATTGAGAGCAAAACACAGCACTAATATAAACCGATGGTTGCAAAAACGTTCCTCAAGCTGTCAGTGTCACCACTTTTGAATGTAAACCAAATAGCAGTCTTCGTACGTAATGTTTCAATAAGAGCATAGATGGTCGGAGATACGGTATGTACAATATTGCAAAATGACAAGCCGGAAGGCACTTAATGATTTGTGTGGGATCAAATTTAAGTACGAATTTAGCAAACTGCGTCTTCATCACCAGTGAAAGGATCTGATATAATGCTAAATATGGTGCAAAGGTGCAGGAGTATATTTCCACATAATTCATCTCAAAGGCTTTTGTAAATATCAGGGCCCCATTCAGGTGATTTTTTTTTTTTTTTTTTACAATCCTGCTTTCATTCATTCCTTCCTTCCTTCCGGTACTAACACTAAATTTGATAATATGGTTAGATACATACACAAATGTATCTGCCCATTGAATTCAATAAATGCCTCAGTGGAATGTGTCTATCCCAAACATAATGTGTATATCATGCTTACTAGATGATCCAAAGAAAAGTGTCTTCAAAAGAATATTTTGAGCAGCTTTTTTTTAGTCATTTAATTAAGATAATTAAGGACAGATCAGCGAGTATCTCAAGGACAACAATACAAATGCGTCAACAACTGCCCTTTGCAGCTGTTGGGCAGTGCAATATTGGACTGTCCGAACTTAAAGTACAAAGTAGAGCAGCAGCAACAATAAAACAAGTCGACTCCATCTCCTGGAAATAGCCAAGCATAGCGGTGCTACAGTTCTGCTGTGCATATGAAAATCAGATTGCACGTTTTTTTTTTTCTGAACAATAAAGCATATTAACTATTCAACCCCTGCCATGGCTTTGGATAACAGATTATAACGGTGAGTGGAACAGAAGCAGATGGAGGGAGGCTGGAGAGTGAGATAAAGTGTCCACCGTCTCTAGGTGGTTTTCACCAGGTCATAGACATGGATATGAAAGTCATCATCGTATTTGATGTAGTAGACAGAGGGCTTGGCTGGGACCTGGAAGATGACCAGGCCTGTTCTCTTCACACCTTTGTCAGTGACGTACTCCACCTGCTTCCCCACCAGACTCTCCGTCTCCTCTCCTGGCTTCCTGTCTGCCGGCAACAGGTGCTTGTTTTCTGAGGAGTGAAACATTATAACATAAGTTAAGTCCAACGTAGTTTGAAATGTGCTTGTGTGTAACTCACCAAACACCGCCTACTTAAAGTATCTTAAAGTGGGTCTAAAATAATGTTGTCTGGTTTGGTTTCTGAGCAAAACATGCATGAAAACTATTAAAGTCGTGCTGAAATGAAAGTTAGAGAGACGTATTTCCCAGTAAAACAGAATATTTGCGCTGGGAATTCAAATACTTCGCATTTGATTGGAGCTCTGAAAAGAGGGCGGGGCTAGAGTTCAGCGCAGTACAGACTGGAGCTACAGGCTACAGAGGATTAGCAAGCAATG